>MJUT01050884.1:74466-114941 GCA_002080005.1 Gigantidas platifrons | reverse complement strand
ATGACATCATAGTAATTGACAGTAGAATAGTAGGATCAATGAATGACATCATAGTAATTGACAGTAGAATAGCAGGATCAATGAACGACATCATAGTAATTGACAGTAGAATAGTAGGATCAATGCATGCCATCTATTGCGTGTGTGTTGTCTATTATCGTGCAGACCTGATTTTCGTCCGCTTTAAAGCGGAATTCCGCTTTTTTTATGCCGGATTTTAACGTTACGATTCCTTTTTTATAGTATATTCAATACTTCCGATTGCCGATTTCCGCTTTTTTGTTGTCCTCGTAAAATCAGGTCTGTATCGTGATTATATGACTGTTTGTGCAATCATATTTACACACCACAACACATAGGGTTCAACGACCTTAACCTCTCAGCAATTCAGGTCTGCTTATGAGAATAAGAATAACCCATTGCATTTCTATATTTGCTGATGTCAATCTCGAAGTTTACTGTTAGAAATATCAGATCATAATGCTCTGTGTGTGTGTTTCATATGCAGAATTCATTTTGTGATAATAAAATCAATGATTTATTGTTGCAAATATACAAATACAGCAAAGTTTAACATTGGATTAAAATCATATGTTAAATAGGCTAGGCCCCATTTACATCTGACACAAATTGACCTATAACCTTTTGACCTGGTGATTTTTTGTCTTCTCTCAGGCTTTTCCATAACAGCATGAACATCAATTGACATCCGTCTAATGTGATCTTCTACTTTGAAACCGCTATGCCAATTGGAACTGAACTTAATGCAAATGTTACTTGTGTAGTTCTCAATATTTTATAGTGGTTGGTATTTGGTGTTTATCTCCATTTTCAACAATATTTCAGTTATATCATGGTGGTTAGTTTTGTTGTTCGAGAAAACCGGAGTACTTGGAGAAAACCACCGACCTGCCGTAAGTCACTGACAAGCTTAATCACATAAAGTTGTATCGAGTACACCTCGCCATGAGTTGGATTCGAACTCATAAGGTTATTGGTGATAGGCACTGATTGCATAGGTAGTTGTAACTTGTAAATCCAACTACCATACGATCACAACCACTACGGCCATTGATTTATATAATATTAAGTGAAGATATTGTTAATTGTTATATGTTAACTGAAGGAGTTATCACATTACACATATGATTTTATTACAGGGGTGAAAATGGTCCTGGAGGCTTCATTTTTATACCCATTCCCAACGAACCAAACAAATGCAAGTTAGTTTGGTATCTTAATACAAATTTGAAGGTAAGTCACATTAGTATTAAGTTTTATATATATATATATATATTATCGTTCAGGGCACGGGTGGCTCAATGAGTTAGGTAGTTGGATTACCTAACAACTCATACAAGCCCATCACCAATACGGCGTGGGTTTTGCGCCCGGCTTTGTAAATTACAAAAAAAGGTGCACTCGACTCACAGCCGCAAGTGATAAAGTTTACCAGTTGCTTCGACTTCTTCCACCACTAAAACTGGTCGCCATGATATAGCTGAAATATTGCTGAAAGTGGCATTAAACACCAAACATCAATCAATCAATTTATAATATCATTGATTTGTTTTGCTAGAATGGATTTCTCAGAGCAATGTCACATCAAATGCAAAGCAAAGCAGTCATTATGACGACATATTAGACAACAGTTATATTATGTTAAAATCACACTAATTGCTTGATATTAGATATTATCTAACATTATGTACGTTTTCCTTTGAAATGAACGAAAATCGCCTGACTGATACAAGATGTTGTATCACCACACTGTAGTGATAAAAGAATGGCACGATGTTGTACGAGATCTTCTCTGCCGAACTGTTTTGTCATGACGTCATATCATTGGAATGTGAGAGAAAACACAGTAACGTGGCATCGTTGAATGAATAGCAAATATAACGTGACGTCATGCATAAAATGTAGTCTCCCTGTAGTGTTGTGCAAATTTTTATTTAACCCTTGTTATTTGTTTGAAATTCGTTTTATTGAAATGTTAGATAAACTTATTACATACATAGTGTGTTGGTACAAAACTTTATATCAGGTCTTGCCTGTTGCAGGAACAAACCGCATCACAACTCGTCGCGATAGCGACTCGTACTGATACTTGTTCACACAACAGGCTCGACCTGATACAAAGTCGTGTACCAACACACTCTGTATGTAATGGGTAGTTACCATGTGTAAAAAGATCAAACTGAAAGTGTACAAATCATTGATAATTTTTACAGCAAACTGCTATGAAAATTGTCAGGTACAGTCATTTGTCAAAGGCAGCTTCCAGTTTTCCCTATATATTTCATATGAAACAACTATTTTTTTTCAAAAAATTATCCTGAAGTCAAATCATGACCAATTTTGATAATTTGTTGAGCAACAAAAGCAGAATTATATTTAGTTTATAGTAGTACATTTTTTAACTAATTTTTAGAAACATGTTCTTCAATTCCTCATGATTTAAGCACAGACTTATTTTACTGATCGGAGGAGCCCTGTTGTTGTCTTTTGTCTGTATTTGTTACTTCGTAATGTGAAGAAACAAAAAATTCAAAATCGGACATGAATTGACTAATGACTGTAAATTAAATAAAGTGATTTAATGCATATTTGTAAGCAGTGCTTATCACCACTAACTTTGTGAGTTTGAACCCCACTCAGGCGACGTGTACTCGATACAACATTATGTGATAAAGTTTGTCATTGACTTGCGACAGGTCAGTGGTTTTCTCTTGGTACTCTGGTTTCCTCCACCAATAAAACTGACCGCTACAATATAAATGAAATATTGTTGAAAGTGGTGTTAAACATCATAATCCTAACCCTTAACCTAATGCATATTTTTAATACTGTTATCTGTTTGTACAACAGTTGTCTCCCTTCTTCTGCAATGCAAAAATGGCCTTTTAAGAGGGATGTCCTTTCTTGAGGGGGACAATTTAGTGGTATTTTACTATCCCTGTGTATCTGAAATTTGGCCTGATGTATGGATCTAATGGCAAGTCCTCCATGTGTATCTGAAATTTGGCCTGATGTATAAATGGATCTAATGGTAAGTCGCTTACCTCCCCTAGTTTGTCAAGATTAAATGTGTGGATCTAAAGGTATATCACTTACCTCCTTTCCTTTTGATATGGAATATTCTATTGGTTATGCAAATTTATCTACATCCAGATTATATTCTGATATTTTATTTATTTTGATTATTTTAGGGATGGCTACCACAGCAGGCTATAGACGTAGGGTTAACTGGAGTGATGCTAGACTATTTAAAATACCTCAGGTTACACATTGAAGACTTGAAAAACAGAGGCATTTCATGATGATTATTCCCGAACAAATGAAGCATTCTGTGATTAGATGAATATTTGTAGATTGTGCATAGATTTTATTTTCGTAAAATAACTGATTTCCCCATGTGAGAACTTCATATAACCAGGCCTCAAAGTGGGATTTTAATTTTGGTGGCCAGCTGGCCATCAACTCCAAAAATCTGGTGGCCAAGCTCAAATTTTAGTAGCCAAAGATAAGGTAAAAGCACAAAAATGACTTCCAATATGACGATCACTAAAATCGAATTAATGGACGGAAAATTATCCAGAATTTCTGGTAACCAACCTCAATTATGCTGGTGGTCACGCTGATCACCAGATTTAAATTTTGGTCGTCAAAAACGTAATTTGGTCGACCATTTTAGTACACCAAAATTGAGCCCTGAAAACAATAGGCCTTTTCCACAATTCTGATTTGAACTTCATCGGTGGCGTAATTGTTAGCATGCTCGCCTCGAGTGTGGAAGATCGTGGGTTTAGCCCAGATCATGTCAAACCAAAACCATTGAATTGGTATGTATTACTTCTCCGCTAAGCACGCAGCATTAAGGAGAAAGAGCAAAGACTGGTTGGCTTGAAATCAGGATATAGCTGAAAATTGATAAGTTAGGGCTAAACACAATCACTCACTCACTCACTCTAAAATAATGCTTTTTTGCTTTTTGAGTTATTTGCTTGACGATGAACAAAATTGTGCCCAGCCTAGCAAGAGCAATGGAAATAACAATGAATTTGAGTATGATTTGTATATATTTGAACCTTGTAAAAATAACAGATTATAATTTTATAGAAAATAGAAAATTCACAAGTCGTTACAACATTAAAATTTTCATTGTGCTTTACATTAAAGAAGACACTTTTGCCTGCCTAAAGGGGAGATAACTCATGTAAAATAATATATAATTGTAGAATCAAAGTCAGAAATGTGCAAATTGTTTATTCAATTTAAAGAGCTATTTATTTCACATTCCTTTCATCTTACAAATACATATCTTTTAAATGAACCACTTGTTGCCATTGGTAACCAAATTAGTATAATTATTGATTTTCAATTTTTCATCATACTCCAGCGATGTGTACTTGATAAGACATTATGTGATAAAGTTTGTCAGTGACTTCCGGCAGGTCGGTGGTTTTCTCCGGGTATTCAGGTTTCCTCCACTAATAAAACTGACCCCCAAGATATAACTGAAATATTGTTGAAAGTGGCCCTAACCCTTATATTGCTGTTTATAGTAAAATAGGGGCATTAATCAGCGATAGCTTTTTCACATTTTGGTTTATTTTCTCTGAAACCACAGGGTTAATTAATTTACTCAAAGTTTCACGCTGAGTTTTCCTACAGCCTGTCTCCCTCTAAGATGGCTATTTAGATGACTGCTAAAATTTTAGGTACGATGTATATTTTTAGCATGTATTCTGTGTTTTAATTTGAAGATTGTTCAGTTGTAATCTTTCAGGTGTATGCCAGCTATCAAATTAGGCTCATTTTCTCCATAAATTATGACAAATATTCTCAATGGAATTGGCTGGACCAATTTAAGCAAAATTTTGCAGGTATAGCTCTTGAATCGTTCCCGTTGAAAATGTTATCTGCCACATCCAAGCTAGGAAACAGCAGAAAAAAGCTTGAAAACGAATTTTTGATTTTTGATCTGTTTCTAAAGATCGTTCAAATATATTTTATATATCCAGACAATATACAAATATATACAGTGGAACTGGTGCAAATCTGATGCCTATATATATACCAGTATTATTTTAACACAACATATGTAATATTGTCAAACAGGTTACAAAATACAGGTCTTAATTGTATTTATTAAATGTTAAAATTACTATAAAAACAAATGTACAAATGTCATTAAAACTATTGTTAAATTTGTTCATGAAATAATTATTAATTTAATTAATTAATCTATTTTTATGATATTAATTACAAATAAATGTGATGTAGTGCTTTGTATGAGAGTTGAAATTGTTATGAAATGTTGTTAATACCACAGTATTTAACAGTGATTCAGCTAGGCACCGGTGTCAGGACATTAATACCACAGTATTTAACAGTGATTCAGCTAGGCACTGGTGTCAGGACATTAATACCACAGTATTTAACAGTGATTCAGCTAGGCACCGGTGTCAGGACATATGCGCACCTATTTCTGTAATTGTCCTGAAGAACTTTATAAATTTTAGTTTAATTATTAAAGAATGTCCTGTAGAAATTTTGATGAAACTGACAATTGTCCTGAAGATTTCTAAGTCTAGCTGAAACACTGTTTAAGAAAGTGAAAAACAAAACAAAAAATACCACACTGCCAGAGCAATCGTTCCGTGTAAACAAGAAAATGGGATATCCTTTTTTCTTGTCCAAGCATTGTTTCAAAATCGGTTCATTCCATTTTTTTCATCCGACAAAATGACTTAACTCATGCCATGTAAACACGTCAACGACAGAAAATTGTATATCGTGTTAACACTTCGCCAAGAAACTGGCCTAAGCTGAATTATTTTTATATCAGATGGTATGCGTATCATGTGAATGCACCTTTAGAAATGCATTACATGCTTTTGTGTCCCGTGTCTTAAGTATGTGTAAATATTCCTACAAGCCAAAGTCTTTTATTTTTCTGTAAAATGTGAAATCCAGTTATTAAAATATTATGGCCTCCACCACGATATAGCTGAAATATTGTTGAAAGTGGCGTTAAACACCATAATGATAACCAATAATCTTCATTGCTAAAAATAGATTACTCCTACATCTGTTAAGTTCATGTAGCGTCCTTGGAAAAAATTGGAGTAAATTTTATGGGAAGGCAAGAGAACCAAATACTGTGTTTTCATACTTTTTAAACTTAACACAATGCCAATCATGGCAAGGGTGGTTAAGGCTGTCAACACCACTATCGAAGGTTCAAGTCTTGAAACCTACTGCAAGTGAAAAAGATTTTCAGACAATTACCCTTTGAAATAAAGGGGGGAGGGGAGTTTCATTAGTCGGTTTCTTATTATATGTCTAAGTGTACCTCCCCTGAAAATTCTGGTAGTCATGATAAAGCTGATAATTGTTGAAATTAGTGAAAAAGATTTTCAGACAAATACCCTTTGAAAAAAAGTGGGAGGGGAGTTTTATTAGTCGGTTTCTTATTATATGTCTTAGATTGCCTCCTCTGAAAATTCTGGTAGTCATGATAAAGCTGATAATTGTTGAAATTTACGATGAACACCATTAATTAATAAAAAATCATGTCTATTTCATCAATATAGATAAACATTTAAAAATGACTGGCTTTAATTTCTACATTATTTTTTTTCCATTGCAGATGTACAGTCAAACCTGTCTTATGTGACCTACCAAGGGAACAGTGAAATATGGTCACTTAAGACAGGTGATCATTTAATAGAGGTTTAATTGATTTGAAATGCACTGTGAAGGAAAATAAAAATTAAGGTCACATGATTATACAAGTTGTTGCTTAATAGAGGTGGTCACTAAAGCAGGTTTGACTAACTTAATAAAGGTGGTCACTAATGCAGGTTTGACTGTAACTTAATAGAGGTGTCCACTAAAGCAGGTTTGATTGTATTTGTTTTGTACAACAGTAGTTCCTCTCTTAAAAGGCCACCCTGTCTGCAAGGAAAAAGTGGCCTTTTAAGAAGGTTAGCCTTTCTTTAGGGGGACAATTTAGTTTTTTGATTTTTTACTATATCACTGTATATGAAATATGGCCTTTTAAGAGGGGTGGTCTCTCTTGAGAGGGACAGTTTAGATTGTATCCATCTGAACTATGGCATTTTAAGAGGTGTAGCCTCTCTTGAGGGTGACAATTTAGTTCTATTTTACTATTTAATTGCATCAGAAATCTGGCCTGATAAGACAGGTGACATTTGGTAAGAACGGCCTTATAAGAGGAGGACTACTGAGCATATATTTGGACAATCATTTATGTTCTAATGACGATTTTTCTCCAAATTTTGATTATATTACATTTTTATTTTAGCATGCTTTGTAGGTAAATTTAAATTTTATTGAATTTTTGTTTATTTTTTATTTTTTTGTGTCGACATTATTGTATTTGTTTTATTATTTTTATGCTGATATTTATTAACACAATTTTTTTCTCAACTTAGATAACTATTATGAAATTCAGTACGATTTCTTTCATATTATATACCGGTATTAAAGTGATATTTATTTTTATTCATGCCTATTTTCATAGGGGGCGGTCGTGGTAGTGATTGTATGGTAGCTGTATTTATAACTATGTGTGCAATCAGTGCCTATCACTACTAATGTGAAATCGAACCCCTCTCATGGCTAGGTGTACTTGATACTGATACAACATTAAGTAATAAAGTGTGTCAGTGGTTTTCACTGGGTACTCGGACCGTCACGATGTATCTGAAATATTGTTGAAAGTGGCATTAAACACCATAACCTATAACCTATATTCATATTAATTATTTATTTCTAAAATTAATTGGCCAAGATGAAATGAGGTTGTATTATTGTACTGCCATTTAATTTTTTTCTGTGTAGATAGCTACAGACCTGTTTCCTACTATGATTTCAGGGTAGTTTATCAAATTTGGCAAAAGATTACGCCCTATGCTTTGGGACAATATTTTTATGTTTGATTTCAGGGTAGTTTCTATGAAATTTGGCAAAAGATTACGCCCTATGCTTTGGGACAATATTTTTATGTTTGGTTTCAGGGTAGTTTCTATGAAATTTGGCAAAAGATTACGTCCTATGCTTTGGGACAATATTTTTTATGTTTAAAGATTAAACGAAAGACAGCTTATCAAATCTAGGCACACTGTCCAATAACTTGATTTATTGATTCATCTTGATATTTTTAATCCATTTTGATACTACAGTCACACCTGTGTTATGTGACCTTCTAAACGATCATTGAAATAGAGTCACTTAAGACAGGTGGTCACTAAATACAGGTGTAATTGATATGAAATGCACTGTGAAAACAGATTAAAATTAAGTTACATAATACAAGTTATTGCTTAATAGAGGTGGTCACTAAAGCAGGTTTGACTGTAACTTAATAGAGGTGGTCACTAAAACAGACTTGACTGTAACTTAATAGAGGTGGTCACTAAAACAAATTTGACTGTAGCTTAATAGAGGTGATCACTAAAGCAGGTTTGACTGTATTCTTACACTCTTTCATAAGGTTAGCTGTACTTTTCAAACTAGTTTCCTAAATTTCCTAGAATCATTAAGATTTAATGTAAAAAGTATGAAGATCAGAATTGGGAGTAATTATTATGTGACAGATTGAGAAAATGCTTTGTAACAATAAGGGGTAAACAGGTCTGTAACTGTAATCATTGACTACATCTACCTCACACAACCATAGCATAGTTTGACTATCCTGTTTAGGCCCTTTGGTTTCTTGCTCCCAAAGACTTGTAAAATTATTTGACTTTCTCCCATTATTATGGCACTTTAACCCCGCTGAACCAGTGGTGGAAAAATCTGTAATCCTCTAGAGAATTAAAATGTCTCGTGCCTTTCCCCACATTATTTTCAAGCATATTAATTTCAAATTTTGAACTGAAGTTTGTGTTAAATAATGGGAGAAACAAATTCTCCTTCAGTTGCCCATGTGGATTTCGATATTTCTCCACTCTTCAGAGTTAATTTTAAATTTTAACTCTCTTGAGTGGAGAAATATCGTAACCCACGGGCAACTGAAGGAGAATCTATATTTCTAATCTTTTGGGTTTTAAGATTAGAAATATAGATTTACTTGTTTTATGACATTACTGCATGAAGATGATCATTGGTCTTGTAATCAATAATTATATGCCAATAGTAATCATAGAAGAGTCCTCAATATCATAACCCCCAGCCTTAACCTCTATTAAAATATTTGATATAGAATAAATTATTAATCATACTTTTCGGTTTAAATGTATTTTCTTGCATATGTGAAACATGTGTCTCCCATGTGTAGCATAATATGCTCCTTTCATGTGTGGCATATATATGTTTATGGGTAATTTTTACATTATTCCTTTGATCTCATTTAGGAATAATGTAAAAAAAAAAACTGACTCAGATGTGGAGGATTATCGGTCATCCTGTGATGTCAAACACACTATGACTTTTACCGATAAAAACAATAACATCAGATTATTGGTCAATACATATAGATTATTACATGGCATTTTTCATATCATACGTATCCTTTGTCAGCACCTAGGTCATGGTCATGATATCAGCTCTCGGGCTGATAAAGGGTATGATATGAAAAATGACGTGTTATGATATGTTTATCATACACTTCAACCAAGGATTTATATAGTAGGACTATATAAATCCTTGCTTCAACGGAGGAAATAACTGATTTGTACCAAAATGTAAATTACTGGTAGTCATTTTGGTTAGAATTAAATACATGTGTATATAGTTATAGAACAAAAAAATTATTGTTTTAATATACAAATCCAATAAATGCAAGTTTTTTAACCACTTTCAATATCATAGGAGATAAATTGGTAGTTAATAATTTTCTGTGCAAATATTTTATAAAACAGTTGAATCTGCTGTGTCTATAAACACAGTTTTCCGGAAATTCACGAGGTGAACTTACGGACATTGACGGAAAGGCATATAATAGCATTCTGGAAGCAGTTAATAAACTTGCTTTATCATTCTTGGACCATTCTTGTGAAACTGGGTGAAATAAACATGACTCCTCTTATTATTATAAACAAAACTCAAAGTTTTATTACAGGGTACAATTTTAGCTTTATCAACTACAAGTATATGATAAATGTTTTTATCAACCCATGAAAATATATCGACATTGAACTTCGTCCTCCGTTGATACACTTTCATCGTGTCGATAAAAACATTTTATCAGTGATTTCAACATTTTTGTTAGCTTGATCTCGCCTAGTGATATTGTCGGTATCAATTTAGTGACTCTGAATACTGGAAAACTGTAGTCAGTGTGACTTCACATAATGAAACTTAATTCTGATAAAAACAATAACATCCGTTTTGAAGAACTCTGCATACATAATGCCTTGTATTATTGATAATGTCTGTCTCGACCCTGAAAACTGCTGATATTTTACATATATTATCCTCAACAAAAAGGCTTTAATTGTATATTTTATTTCAAAGGAGGTAGATCCAGGTAGATTTATTGATACCTTGTTGCAATATTACGGTGGTTGGTGCTTGAATTCAGGTTTAAGATTTGAAATCATTTTTATAATTTATAAACAATTTATTTTTATCAACCAGTTGAAATGAGATATAAAAATAAATGATGTTGTGATTGTTAAAATATTTGTTGTGAAATGTTGTCTGAATGATGATTGTTAAAATATTTGTTGTGAAATCGTTGTCTGAATGATAATATTTATGTTTTAATTGAATTGTAAGGCACTATTTTAAAAAGGTTTTATTTAAAACGAGAGGAACAAGAAGAGTACTTGTATGTGCAAAAAAAGTCAGGAAAAATAACTTTGTAATTAAATTATAATAAATTATACATATTTCTGTACAACAAGAATAATGGTTGTTAATGTTAGTAATAGAACAAATGCCTTCATTCTTCGGTGGTCTTTGTAGTAGTGGTCTTGGGGTCATCCCAAAATGTCTACAGATAAATTTTGGCTAATTAGTCATTTTTTTCCAAAAATGTCTACTCCCTGAATAAAAGTTATTCCCAAAATGTCTATAGGTAATTTTCTTATGTTACTTAAAATATTTCATGAGTTGTTGTATGATATAGCTGTACAATATGATGAAAAATACAATTTTCTTATATTAAATTGTTATGTTACTTGTTGGTAGTCTTATATTACTTAATGAGGCTTAAATGTCTACCTGAATGTTTAAATGTTGTGTAAACATTTCAGTTGTCAAATAGTTATAAGGCTTTAATTTATTGTATAAACATCTAATTTTATATGGAAATTTTATAAAAAAAAAAAAAAAAAATTACGAAAAATGTCCTAAAAATTAAATATGTATGATAAGATAATTATTGTAACATATAACAAAATTTAAAATCTTTTTAGACATTTTTGGAAAAACCTAATATTCTGCAGAAGACATTTTGGGAAAAAAACCAGTAGACATTTTGGGCATGGACAGTGATCTTATGGTAGATTTACAATTACCTATGCATATACAATTAGTACCTATCATCACTAACATTATGTGATAAAGTTTGTCAGTGACTGGCGGCAGGTTGGTGGTTTTCTCCGGGTACTCCAATTTCTTCCACAAATAAAACGGACTGCCAGGGTATAACTGAAATATTGTTGTTAAGCACCATAACACTATCCCTTCATCCTCCATTTAACCTTTCTTTCACCGTCCATAGTTGAAAGGTAAACCTTGTTTGTAGATTACTGGGTCCCAAAGCATAATCAGAATAGCCAGATATTGCTCATGATATTTTCATTTGTATTCATCAGTACCAGTTACATCAGGCATTCCACAGGATACAGTACTCTCCCGATTCTTTTTCTAATTTACATCAAAGACTTTCTGGAATATCTTACACACAACAAACTAATACTCTTTGCAGATGACAGTATAATTTATAAAGAAATAACAAGTCAGGACGACTGCAAGAAACTACAATCTGACCTTGATGCAGCTGCAAGGTGGGAAGCCGATTGGCTTATGGCTTTTCACCCAGATAAATGTACAGTACTCACCATCACTCAAAACATGACTATATATTTCACAATCACATTCTCGAACCAGTAACTTCAACAAAATACCTTGGAGTTACACCACAATCAACATTAAATGGAACATCCACATCGACAATATCACTTCAAATGGAAATAAATCTCTGGATACTTGAAAAGAAATTTACAAATATCAAACACTGAAGTAAAATCTCGGGCATATCAAGCACTAGTGAGGCCAAAATTTGCTGTAGTATCTGGGACCCTTATACATATGACAACATAAACAAACTGGAAATGGTTCAAAGATGAGCCGCTTGCTATGTTCAAAACAATTGCCATAATACTAACCGGCTGTTCTCTTAAACATTTAAATATCAAATACAATTGTACATACAGTAGTTTTAATTTTTTTTGGTTTTATTCACACTTTTGATTTCACTTTCATGAAATTTATGTAAATATTTTTGTAAATACCCATGCATGCAACAGTAAACAATTATTTGTACATTGTCTTTGAGGGTTGACAAACCGTCATGTCCAACTTATACTTGGGTGATAAATGTTTTATTACACGAATATCTACTTTGTACAAGTAACAATGACATTGCAGTTAGAACAAATAAAGTAGTTATCTCCCATCTTGTATTCCTACATGTATTTTATGTTTGTTTTTCTCAAGTACTATTTTTGTTATTTTTCATTTTATTTTATTTTGGGGGGGGAGGGGGGGTGACTACATGGACTAAATGAACATTTACAGTTTCAGTTGGTATCAAGTAGTGATGTCAAAATAGACATTATAATCCAAATTTTACCACACTCCAATTTGATGGCCATCATTATACCATTAACTTGGTGCTCAACATGTGTACATTAAACCATAAATTTGACAGACAACATTATACCCCATTACACCATAAATTTGAGGACTTCATTATACCTTATATTTAAATACAGGATATGTTTTAGAGTTTTGACCATTAATAATGGCAGGTTCCTGCTGAATTACTGAGATAATATCAATTTTAAGTTTTAATACTGATAACATCAACAATAAGCATATGGCCATAATGGACCACTCTAAACCGTTTAGTTAATGTATTGCTGACTGTCAACTATGATCTATTTGAAAATTAAATTGAAATTGTAAGTTAGTCTTAATTCACAATACACTGTTCTCAGCTAGAAGAAGAAAACATTTTTGAAATTCAACAGTACAAAAAAAAGCAACTGGCTCATCAACGGAGCCACTGAAATAACTAACATTAATCGAACACAATTTTTCGCGTGCGGTTGACATAACGGTCGCGAGCACGGGACATAACGTCGCGAGCGTGTGACATAACGTTTCATAGAAAACCAGTCTAAGCCAGTTTTAGCAGTGGGCATGATATCCTGGCAAATACCACGTGATATAGTTTTTAACAAATCAGATTCTAGATATTTATATGAGTGTGTAATAATACCTAATATTCAACGTCTTGAAGGAGTACTGTATATCTAAATAAGATCTAATGAAGATTACAAACATCATGCAAGAACATCTTCTCTGAATATACCCAAATGGACAGACATATTACAGGTATTAATTTTTTTTGGTAACCTCATTATACTGTAATTTTGGTGTTAATAGAAAATTCCACGTGGCTGCCAAATACAATAATAAAAGATGAATGACTGAGCCTTAGAACTCTGTCATACAAAAACTACTAGGTGGTTTGTAATGTAATTTCTCGTGAATGATCCTGGAATGGTTATTGACAAAGCATGTGATTTTTGTTCCAATTAGATATCCAATATGGCCTCCATCACAGGACGAAATTTAACATTCGACCCTATTGGAAAATATATGCCATTTTTAGAGAGAAACTACAAACATTATGAATTAAACCCAAGTGGTATTGGGTAGATCATTGAATGATCGCCGCCACAGGACAATGGTTTTTACATTGAACCTTATTGCGTTAAATAAACGCTGTGAACTTTCTGTAAACCAATTGCAAGACAAACGATCTCACCAGACACCTGATTGGGCGTCCCCCACCCATCTTGAGATGATGGCGACTTAATTTTTGGTTATCCTGTTTCACTCTTGTTTTCTTTCTTCCAAAGACTGTCAAATATTTCGACGTACGCGATGAAGGTTATTCCAGAAACGTGTCGTATGCTCCACGTTATATATCTATGTTTTTATTATGGTCATATTAACAGCTGTGTTTATATATCCACCATAGCAGGAAAATGTCGGAAACAATGGAGAAAGGGCCCGGGTGGCTCAATGAGTTAGGTAGTTGGATTACCTAACAACTCATACAAGCCTATCACCAATACGGCGTGGGTTGGTGCCCGGTTTTGTAGATTACAAAAAAGGGTGCACTCGACTCGCAACCGCAAGTGATAAAGTTTACCAGGTACTTGCCCATGGTCGGTGGTTCTCTCCGGGTACTCCGGCTTCCTCCACCACTAAAACTGGTTGCTATGATATAGCTGAAATATTGCTGAAAGTGACGTTAAACACTAAAGAAACAATCAATCAATATTTACGTATATCCTAAACATTCAGTAGAGATAGGATATATATATGCATTATGTATGCACTCTTATATATCTACACATACAGAATGGGTGCGACATTTTTTATCCTAATTATAAACGCACGGGACAGACGTGTCTTTTACTGTCATAGACATACAAAACTGGTGTGATTTGTAAAATTCTCGACATAGATGTGTCTTTCAATATCCTAATATGGAAAACATTAGATATGAGGTTTTGGTTGCAAAATCAGGATAAATTCGTTACAGTGTACAATTGTCCTAATACGGAAAATATCGGGTCAATAAAATTCATATCGGGCGAGGCGAGACAATGAATTTATTATGATTTTGAATCCATACAACCATGTGTCTCATCTTTCAGTTTTCCATGGGATATGGAATTTGTCATGGTTTTGTCTCCATATTTCACCTCCGACTCCATTTTTTTCATATTATGACAATAAATTTATCTTGCTTTTATATCCATTCCATATCATCAAATTTAATATTAAGGCAACGATGTAATGGAGATCATTCGAATTGACTTAATAAAATCAATATTAAGTCAAGGGTTTAAAGGGAGATAATTCGAATTGACTTAATAAAATATTGCACTGAAATTTATTAGGACAATATCAACCAATCATATTGCGAGATTTAACCTAAAATCAGGATAAATAAAAATATCGGGACTTTGGGTTTGGAGCCCATTAACTGGTTTAATCTCGCCACATGTTTGTGCCTGTCCCAAGTCGGAACCTTGAATTGCAACGACATATGTATACATGTGTCGCAGTCTCTGTTATGTTCAAAGAGTTCTTCTTCTTCTTCTTCTTCTTCTTCTTCTTCATTTGGAAAGTGATTAAAACAGAATAAACTTATTTACATTTTGTCATAACTGTGTGGTTTAATAGAGTTGAGAGAGAACAGATGGTGTCAGCTGTTCTCTGAAGCAATCTGATGATGTGGATGCAATAACTGTTTGTGGAAGTATATTCCAATGAATGATGGTATTGTGGGAAAATTACCATTTATGTATCCTTTGTTGTTTGAATTTGTTTAAAAGTTTGTAGGTGATTTTGTCTTGTCCTACTGTCAGTTGGTACTAGTATGTGCGATGGAATGGCTACCAGGCAGTGAACTATTTTATAAAATAAAACTTGTTTAGTTTAAGTGATGTTGTGAGTTGGAATCCTGCTCAGGGAGAGGTGTACAACATTATGTAATAGAAGTTTGTCAGAGACTTGCGACAGGTCGGTGGTTTTCTCCGGGCACTCCGGTTTCCGCCACCAATAAAACTGACATCCACAACATAACTGAAATATTGTTGAAAGTAGCGTAAGACCATAGCACCAAACCTATATACTAGTATATTGACCATATCACTGTTAACTAAACTTTCTTTTTCATAATTACTGTACATTCGTAAAACTTTTCAGTATGAATGTTGTACTCGACAATCAGAAAATTGCATGCACTTTGACATACAATACTCTTATTTGACGTTTTCGAGAACGAATACAAAACACACGCTACAAAAAGTGCTGTTTTGTTTAACGTAAGGTCTTATGTGACTTTATCACGGACGTAGAACTTTTGTGGTCTTAGCAATCCTAGATATACACAATTCCGCTATCATGGTTGTACAGAAAGTATATATGATTTTCTCACTAAATATATAAGCCAGTTTCTATTTTTAGAAGTTGAAGATTTTCTTGTCTCGGCAAGTTTTGTAAGAGAACGATTGAAACCTTACGCTCGGGTGTCGGATATTTCCCTATCTTGTACTCACCCCGGTGTTAGATTCTATATTTCTCTATCATAAGTGGGCAGAACTAATGTGAGTTTTGCAATCCTAAGCGTACAGAACTAATGTGATTTTTGCAATCCTAAACGTACAGAACTAATGTGATTTTTGCAATCCTAAACGTACAGAACTAATGTGATTTTTGCAATCCTAAACGTACAGAACTAATGTGATTTTTGCAATCCTAAACGTATAGAACTAATGACTTTGTGATTTTTGCAATCCTGAACGTACAGAACTAATGTGATTTTTGCAATCCTAAACGTACAGAACTAATGTGATTTTTGCTATCGTAAACGTACAGAACTAATGTGATTTTTGCTATCGTAAACGTACAAAACTAATGTGATTTTTGCAATCTTAAATGTACAGAACTAATGTGATTTTAGCTCACGCAATATGAACTTATGTAATCACTTGTCATCCGTTTCCCATCGTCTGTTGCCTTTTCACATTTGAATCTTCTTTTCTGAAACCACTTGCCCAAATGAACCGAAACTTGGTAGGAAGCATCTATGGACGGTCCTCTACAAGAAATGTTCATTTCATTTCGATTGGACAAAACACATGGTCGACAAGTGCAATTCTTGTCTCTGATTGGTTGAAATTTAATACATTTTTTCATATGAAACTAGGAGGCACAATAAATTGCTACTTTGTAGGAATTATGTATTGGAGATCGTGTACAAAATTTCCACATTTCGTACCGATCGTAAAACTAATATGGTGGCCATAGTGATGTCTTGTTTGTGATTGGCCAATGAAAAAAAACTTTTCTTGTTGACTGATTTAAACAATATATATATATATATATATATTTCCTCTGGAACCACTCGGTCAAATGAACTAAAACTTGGCAGAAAGCAGTCAAGAATAATTGTTTTCCATTTTGCAACAACAAGAAGATATTTTTTTTCAATATCATAGACAGATTATCTATTTTAAAGCCCCTCCCATCCCCTTTTTCAAATTAAATAGTTATTACCTTCAGTACTGAAATATATATATTTTCTGTCTTAATCAATTTCAAGAAATTAAAAACAAAATCAAAATCAATTGAAGTTAGCAAATGTACATGTAAATAAAAACAACTTGTGTGAGTTCGGGATCAATGACATGCTTAGCACTTTTCTCCCTGGAAATGTGAAGGACCAGTTTCCGACAACGATGACTTCAACAATTCTTAAGTTTTGTGATTAGTTAGTTTTAATAGGAATTGTGCATGTTAATGGTAGGTCAATGATATTTGGTATGATGTTGCATTATCATCACTACATCTCCTTTATATGTAGGTACTGAGCCCCCAACCCCCAGTCACAGTCCAGTGACTGAAATTAATACACAGATTCAAACTTTAAAAACGTTTTGTATTATCATACACCTGTATTGATGGTGATGGTTCACGAGATATATTAGATACCCTCCTAACTGATTTTAGTACTGTTTGACTACTATTTTACCTATTTTGTTCCAGTATTGTTATAAATGCTGTTATAGTGACAACCGGAACCTTTGAACCGTAATGGAAGCGAGAGGTTTGGCGCCGTAAAATATCATTCAATCCACCATTTCTTTAGAAATGCCTGTACCAAGTCAGGGCCATTGCTGTTTCCCAGTTTCCCGGTTGTTGACTGATTTTGTCTGTTTATTGATTTATGAGTTTTGACTTTCCCTTTGGAAGATTGCTCTGTGTTCGATAATTTTATTACCCTGCCTTATTTCCTGTTTACTGAATTTAAAAATAAAACAAATTGACAGGTGAGCGACACAGGTTCAGCCCACTGTGCCTCTAGTTGCTATCGTAAACGTGCAAAACTGATGTGATCCTTGCTATCCTTGCCGTACGGAAGTGGTGTTTGTTTTTACAACGCTGAACGTACGCAACTTATGTGACTTTTCGTTATCACGGGTGCACCTAACTGATGTCACTTTTACCGTCCTGGAAATGAATAAATATCTGAAATATCGTTTAGAGTTCAATTAACACTATTATAATAATAATTTGACGTTTTTTACAACTGATTTTCAAAGATAAATATTCTACGATTTAAGTCATATACTAATTGTCCTACCTTGTACACTTTTAGGCCCTTTGGTATTTTCAAAGACTTAAGTTATTTGACTTGCTAATGTTATTACCTTTAGGGTACATGTACTTGATGGCTATTCCTAAACCACATCGATATTTTGTACACTAAATAATGTATATCTTTATTCTCTTAGAATTTGACAATGTCTGGTGTTTGTTTTTACAGCGCTGTACACTAAATAATGTATATCTTTATTCTCTTAGAATTTGACAATGTCTGGTGTTTTTTTTGTTTGTTGGTTTTTATTGCATGGTTTCTTCTTTATTTGTTTTAAATTTCTCTTTATTTTCTTTCCCTCTTGTTTTATTTTTTATTTGCTTTTTTTTTATTTTTCTTTGCTTAGTTTTTTCTGTTATTTCTGTTTTTTGTTTTTTGTTTTTTCTTTCTTGTATATTGAATATAAGTATTGTTTTTGTCTTTGTCTTAGTTTTTGTGTGTTTGTTTGTTTTTTGTTTGTTTGTTTGCTTTGTTTTGTGATTTTTGTTTTAGTTTATGCTTTACACAAAATTCCGTGAAATTCTATGATGTGTGCCAAGTAAATTATGTGAAACGAATTTAAATTAAAAAGGGAAATACCGTATTTGATTATAGTTTTTTAGTTTGACCGGTAACAAATATATATGAATGTTATAGCAATATTACTGGTAATAATTAATGTGTACACGTGCGTGAAGGTATGTTTATATATGGGGAACGAGTTTTGCGTGTCCACCTGTGAAATAAGTAAATAAATCGAATCACCCATAAGCTGTAACTTTTGCACTGATTTTTCAGGATCATCAATAATTCACAATAAATAAATGGATTATGATGAGATTTAAGGGAAATTATTATGCTTCCAAAAAAAAAAAAAAATTGATAAAATATTTTCCACGTTGTCTGATTAATAATATAAATAACAATGATCTGATATATAATATAATTACCTGGGTTTTCTTACGATTTCAAGACCCAGTGTCGTGTAAAATCGTATGATCGAGCTCACATCTGTGTGCTGATTTTCCTTTTGATGTTCAATAATAACATTATTTGTGTGGAGGTGTCTGATAATAAACAGGTTTTTAAAAGTATACCAACATATACAATTTAATAATGGCACTTTAATTGATTTTTTTGAATTTCAATATTACTATACTATGTGAACAATCAGTCAATATGTAAAAGTACACGTATAATAGACTTATAAAATATAATCGAGATATTTCGCTATAATTGCATATAGAAAAATAGGGGGTTAGAGTTAGGGTTATGGTGTTTAACGCCACTTTCAACAATATTTCAGTTATATCACGGCAGTCAGTTTTATTGGTGGAGGAAATCAGAGTACCTGGAGAAAACCACTGACCTGCCGTAAGTCACTTCTTTGTATTTAATATACATTTCCCCAACATATAGTCAGCTTGTTAATTGTATTTACTACATGTACTTTCAAGGATTTTGTTGATCATTCAAGCCACGGAGTTAAATCCTAACGAAATGTTTATGGAATACCTGAGATCACCCCCGGTTTTTAGTGGAGTTCGTGTTAATCGATCTTTAGTTTTATGTGTATGTTTTGTAGATCGTTGTTTGTCCTTTTGTACTTTTTCTTTTGGCCGTTGTGTTACCTGTTCTTCTTAGATTTACGGATTCTGATTACCTCCCTTTGGTATCTTCAAACTCTTCTTATTAGATTTTGACAAAAGTTATTTTCCGTCTTATTACATTGGTCGTGATGTTTCTGGTGATGATTACGCGAAATAAATAGCAAAAGGGTTATTATATATTTCTAAACGGTCTAAAACGCTAGTGATAATAAAATACCAGAACGTGAGATGGCAATTCAAGACATTACCAAAACAACATCAAGGAAACATAAAACACATAAAGCTGCAAGGGAAGATTCCAAAACATCACTATATCTATTGACTAAGCAACATCAAGGAAACATAGAAAGCAAATATACAAGGGAAGATTTCAAAATTTCACACTATTTATCGACGAAACAAGATTTCGATTTTTTCTATCCATATTCTAGGAATATGTCGTTCATTTTCGGATATATTTTGCACTCATTAATAATGAACGGCTACCTGATTTTATTCAATTGTAGTTTAAATTCTGTATAAAATAAAGTACACTTTCTTATATTTTGAGTGAGTGGTTGTCCTTTAACCCCAAGGGAACATTTCTAGCCATATTATGGTGTGAACTTACATTTTGTTTTTTATGATGATATTGTGATGATATATGTATTGTACTAGACGACCAATACCCATGAGTCGACTTTTTATAGTACTAGCCCACTTAAAACAAGACAATTCACACTACACTCGTACACATTATCGTAATGTTGAGCCAAACACTGTTTGATCTTATTCCTTATTGCTTGGCGGAGAAGCAACAAATATAAATTGATCAGTTCTATGAAAAATAACTAAAAGTAACGACTACGGAACTTGCTTACAGTATCTTATTGAGAATTATATATGAAAGTCATTATTTTCCCTGTATACAATGTAATATGAAACCATTTCCCACTAGTTATAAGCATAAACAGCTTACCCTCCAGGGGAGCGTCAGTTAACCTCCAGTTGTTAGTGAGGATTGCATTATTCAATCTTTTGTTATTTGTGTAGAGTTTAAGTGTACCACAGTTTGTCTTTTTGTCCTTTTTCTATTGGCTGTTGAATTGTCTGACCTTCGACTTACGACCTTTAATTAACCTTTTGGTATCTTCAAACTTTTCTTACCAATTTTCCAGAAGAGTAGAATATATCAAATATTTACGACAACTTTTTGTTGTGCATTTTCATTTAAAAATTACTGTGCAAATTATAATTTTGGGAAAATTTGTAACAAGAATCACGCCACGATGTCGATGAATTACTGTTAAAGTGGGCGTTAAACACAAATCAATTAAAGCAATAAGTTTTGTTTCAATCAGTTTAAATGTTTATGATTTGATATGGGTTACCAAGCTTACTATATGTTGGGGAAATGTATATCAAACCGAAAGGAGTGTCGACTAGGACATTGTTACCCACATAGCAATAGTCTAAATCCAACAAGTTATATATTCTTAGATAATATGCAGGGGCGGATCCAGGATTTCAAGTTAGGGGGCGTACTTAAAATAATCGGGCCGAGCGGAGCGGGGCGCGAAAATTTTTGGGTATTTCGTGTGAAAAATCACGATTTTACGCAAAAAAATCATATTCCCCCCCCCCCCCCCCTCGATCCGCCCCTGCTATGTAGTAGTAATACATGTAGTTTACGATTTCTGCATACAAACGATGTTCGGTTCGTCTTTGAAGAGTTTGACGATACCAAAGGGATAACCAGAATCCGTATGTCGAACAAGAACAGATCTAGACAACACAATGGCCGAAAGAAAAAGTACAAAAGGAGAAACAAAGATCTACAAAACATACACATAAAACTAAAGATGGAGTTGTGTGTAGGAGGGCTCATGTCTTATTTACGTTGTGTTTTTGCTTTGTTTTTCTTCGTCTTGTATGACTTGTATTGCCAGTTTCTCTGGAGTGTCCATTTTCGATATTCTCTAATATTTATTTATCTACGATTATTCACTACAATAGACCTAATTGATTGATTTGATTTGATTTATTGTGTTTAACGCCACTTTCACCAATATTTCAGTCATATCATGATGACCAGTCTTACTTAGTAGTGGAGGAATCCCGGAGAACTACCGACCATGGGCAAGCAACTGGTAAGCTTTATCATTTGCGACTGCAAGTCGAGTGCACCCTTTTTCGTGATTTACAAAGCCGGGCGCGTACCCACTCCGTATTGGTGATAGGCAGTACGAGTTATTATATAACCCAACTACCTAACGCTTTGAGCCACACCCCCTAATTAGTTGGAGTGTGAGGTGAACCAGAGTGGTTGTTCGTGAGTAAATGGTGATAATTTTAACGTCCCTGCTATCGACCTAATTTGTTAGATGTGAATTCAACCAGAGTAGTTTTTCGTGTTTTATTGAGGAAATTGTAAGATATCACTTTTTCATGTTTTTTTTCCATTAACACATGGATTATATCTCTCTCAGTTGTGATATAGAGTTTGTGTTTCATATCAGGATTTTCTTGAGAGAGGTTTGCTGTAAACAAAAAAAGCTACTGTTTTCTAGTGATTATTTGAAATCGTCACTTCTAATATTTCAAGTACGCCATCATTAACTAGTCTTTATTAGCCGTTACAGAACATCTCTTTCTGTCACAAATGATCACTGGTATGTGCCATTTGTGGTAGTCACAAACTAGCCTTACTTTCTTTATGATTTTTATGTTTTACAAGAGTACACAGATGGGTGCCACTGTTGTAACAAGAACTACTTATCCTTTCGTAGAACCTGAGTTCCCCGCGGTGTTTAGTGGATTCGTGTTGCTAAATTCTGACTTTTCTGTGTAGCGTTTTATCGACCATAGCTTGTCATTTTGTCCTTTTTCTTTTGGTCATTGTAATGTCTGTTCTTTGGTTTACGGCTTCTGATTACCTCTTAAGTATTTTCAAACTTTCCTTACAAAACTCGATCTTACCTTTCATTCAGATGAATGGTAGAAAGTATGCTCGATTCTCTCAAGCATTTTTAATAATTGTATCGGAAGTCATTCTGCTTCAAAACTCAAAAGTTCAAGTGGACGACACGTGTCAAATGTTAATTGAACAGATTAATAGGGATAGAAGGATCACTCTCTTAACAATTTGCTATGGTGTAGCTAAGTAATATTTATTCCTCCATCATCGAAAAGACTTTTACCGGACTTGAATATGTGAGTAACAAGACAGGTGCCTTATAGGAAGCAGGAACTGCTTACCCTTCGCGGGCATCTGGATTCTCCATGGTTTTGTTTTGTGGGGGACTCCGTGTTGCTCATCTTTTAAGTGATCTGTGTTATGTTGTTTTTGCTTGTTTGTATTCATTCTGTGTCTTGTGTGCCCAATGTTGCCAGTGTCTCTGGATTGTACATTATTCATTGCTCCTTCGATTTTGGCTAACGCTTGCAGAAACTTGTTATTAATACATAATGGCAAAGTGAAAAAAAGTATTTTTAATTTAATCTTTCAATTGAAACATGTAACTGCCACTTTAATGAAAAATCACACAAATATAGAAGAATAATTAATATTCAGATTTCTAAATAATTTGAATCAAAATTTATACATATTTAATACACATGTGCCTTATATAATTATCTTAAAACCTGGGTCTTTCAGCACTCTCTTAACAACAGGGCACTGTCTTAACAACCTATTCCTATGGCAAAATTTATGATGCAGACACAAAGAATAATCTGATCAGTATTTATAAAATAAATGCTGACATTGGAAATTGTCGCATAACATTGTAATATTTTGAGTTCAAAATGACTAACAATCTACTAACGATCTACCATATCATCAACAAAACACTGATATACACATGGAAGTTATACTTAACGAGAAGTACCTCTAAGTTACATATTAAATATTGACAATTAAATAATAAAAAAAAAATCTTAGAAACAGAGGCAGAACCGGTACTCTTAATGTAGAATTAAATAGTGTCCGCCTTGAAATATTGTCCTCTGTTACAATTGTTTTCTATGATAAAGTCCGAGGACGGAATAAAGATCAGAGGTGACTTCTTTTGGTCTGTTGGGGATTTTTCATTTTGAAAAAGATACAATAGGACACATTTTCACAGGACAATATTATGGTTTATATTAACACATATTTACAAGACCGCACAACCTCCTCGCTTGGTAAATCCGCGTCAATACTAAGTGACGGTGCTAATCTAGTTTTGTGGCCTCAAACCTCCTCATTAGAGAAATAATGATAAAATATTAGAAAGGTATTAATACAAAATAACCCCCTTTAATAAGCATGTGTTAGTGAATAAGGACAAACATGGCACATTGCATTTATATTAATTTCCACAATTTCAGAAAATTATAGACCGTCAATTTGAGATATTATTTGTCAATTTTTGCAAAAATATTTTTTCGCTATATTAAAAAAGAAAAAATCTTTAAACACAATAATTTTTGCGAAAATGTATTAACACGAATTAAAGTTAATGGAATGGATTACATATATTGATACACACACAAATGTAACTTGTAACACTTTTGTGAAATAACCAATGTATTTTAGTTTAGACATATTGGTGGTCGTAAGTTTGCACCAAAAAAATCAATGTAATAACTCAATTAGAGCTTATACAGAATGGTGGCTATAATTTTCCAAAATCAATGTAACAAGTCAATTAGAATACTGGCTAATATAAGAAAATATCCGATTGATACCACAAAGTGTGGTGCGTCACTCGTGGACGGCATTGGAATGTTTGTTGGACAAGATTCTGACCAGCCAATATTCTCGCCTTTATTCTGTTCTTTCAGCCACTCAACTAAAGGCGTGAAATATTCCACTAAAGGGAGAGCACTCATATTCCTAGTTCCTGTCATTACAAACATGGCTTCTTGCCAAGGTTTGGATGAACCAAGTTCTAACATCTTCCTGTGAATTACATTAAAATGAAATAATGATAATAAATAAATAAAAACAAAAAATACCACAATGTCGGAACATTTCTAAAATTTAATAGAAAAATCATATAAAGAGACAAAATCGATACCATTAAGATGGTACATGTACCATACACTTCAGGTAAAATTTGATCTGCTCGTTTAATTTTCTTATTTTATTGGCAGTGTGTTTGAATATATCCACTGTAATAAATATCAAAATTTTAACAAATTCCAACCAACAGACTCAGAGCTATAAATTCACTAGCCACATAACAGTTTTCTCTCTGTGGTTTTGATCAACGAGATGCTTGAAATCTGCATACAAACATCATATGATCAAAACGTTCAACTGATTTTAAAGAGTTATCTCCCTGTAGTGTATGTTCTTCCGTTAAGACACAATAACATGACCGCTCACTATCCTTTATTGGTACATGTGCATTAGTAGAAAGTGGTGGTGGTTAACCTAGTCTTATGGTCCTAAGCCCCCACCAATAGTGAAATGATGCGTCATGGAAGATCAACAAAAGCTAGGCCATTGTCGAATACAAAGGCACACGGGTTCACCACGGTTTATAGTGGACTTCACATTTGCTCAATTTGTAGTTTTCTTATGTAGTGTTTTGGGGATCTTTGTTTGTCTTTTTTCTTTTGGTCATTTTAGTGTCTGTTCTTCTACAATTTACGGCTTCTTATTACCTCCGTGGTATCTTCCAACCTTTATTAAGCAATTAAATTTACATACATTTTTTTTCTAAAGTAAAATAATACAGTATTATTACGTGATGTTTTTCATATTGGCCTAGTTATAGGTCCGAGGCGCAGCCGAAGCCCAATACATCAGACCGAGGACCTATAACTAGGCCAATATGAAAAACATCACGTAATGATACCTTTATTAATTAACCAGTCCAATATCTTTCGGGACTTTTCCCTGCAATTGTCGAAGCGTCTAGCGTGTTCCGATTTATCTGTTATTGGACTGATTGGAATCGGGCCAATACGGAAAATATCCGTATTTATCTGGTTTTTGCCGTATTGGCCCAATGAAAGTTTTTATATTATATTGACAGATTTGATCATATAAAGGCTAATAAATCAAAGTTAATTAATAAATAATTATATAAGTTATTCTAGGAAAGTCTGGTCTTATATTATCAGTAAAAGGATCAACAGTAGCGGTGATAAAAAAAACAACAACAGATAACTAACTGATTGTGCATAGCGAGTTTCTGGAATAATCTTTATCATGCATGCTCAATTTTAAAAGATTGGAAAACAAAATAACTAAAAAGTCATTTGGTTATCAAAAGGAGTCAAAATCGGCGAAGTTAGAAAAACCTTACTTTTAATAATAATTACATTGTGGATGAATTGTAAATTTTAAGGTTTAGGTTTATAGAGATTATAAATCATGTCATGTTCCTTTCCTTTTACTCTGAATTCCAAAACCAATAAACGTGACAGCCATAACATAAGCAAAATATTTTTGAAAGTTTTTTTTTTCAAACAACTATAATTCACACACATTTATTTACAGAAAAATGTAAATCAGATTGGTCTTATAGAAGCTTGAAAGCATTAATAGTATTACACAAATATCACACTGTAGGAACAGTTCCAAATCTATTAGAAAAATCATAGAAAGAGGTAAAATCGACACCTTTAACACACAAATACATACATGACCGCTCACTTTCCTGGCTTGGTACAGGTGTAAGGCAAAATAGTGTCCTATGAAATTGTATCATGATGTGCTATATTTCAAATGAAAAACCTTAAATGGACCGAAGGAAGTCATCACTGCGCTTTATTCCATCCTCAGACTTTATCATAGGAGTCAATTGTAAAAGAGGACAATATTTCACGGCGGACACTATTTAATGATACACAAGCAGGCCAATATAAAATGACAGGGATAAACTAATTTTATGAACCCAAACCTTCGGAACTAGCGGTAGTCATATTCTTACAGGCGCTTGGCATTTGATGCTTGTTTATGTATCGAATGTGCTTACCTGAGTTTATTTTACCTGCCGTTGTATTTCTATATACATGTATATCACATGTTCTGAATGTGCTTACCTGAGTTTATTTTACCTGCCGTTGTATTTCTATATATATCATATGTTCTGAATGTGCTTATCTGAGTTTGTTTTTACCTGCCGTTGTATTTCTATATATATTACATGTTCTGAATGTGCTTACCTGAGTTTATTTTACCTGCCGTTGTATTTCTATATATATTATATGTTCTGAATGTGCTTATCTGAGTTTGTTTTTACCTGCCGTTGTATTTCTATATATATCACATGTTCTGAATGTGCTTACCTGAGTTTTTTTTACTTGCCGTTGTATTTCTATATATATCACATGTTCTGAATGTACTTACCTGAGCTTTGTACCTGCTGCTGTATTTCTATATATATCACATGTTCTGAATGTACTTACCTGAGTTCTGTACCTGCCGTTGTATTTCTATATATAGCACATGTTCTGAATGTACTTACCTGAGCTTTGTACCTGCTGCTGTATTTCTATATATATCACATGTTCTGAATGTACTTACCTGAGTTTTGTACCTGTCGTTGTATTTCTATATATATCACATGTTCTGAATGTACTTACCTGAGTTTTGTACCTGCCGTTGTATTTATATATATATCACATGTTCTGAATGTGCTTACCTGAGTTTTGTACCTGCCGTTGTATTTCTATATATA
Source organism: Gigantidas platifrons (assembly GCA_002080005.1). Lineage (NCBI taxonomy): Eukaryota > Metazoa > Mollusca > Bivalvia > Mytilida > Modiolidae > Gigantidas > Gigantidas platifrons. Next base: position 87,240 of record MJUT01050884.1, on the reverse strand, counting down.
TCACATGTTCTGAATGTACTTACCTGAGTTTTGTACCTGCCGTTGTATTTCTATATATATCACATGTTCTGAATGTACTTACCTGAGTTTTGTACCTGCTGTTGTATTTCTATATATATCACATGTTCTGAATGTACTTACCTGAGTTTTTTACCTGCTGTTGTATTTCTATATATATCACATGTTCTGAATGTACTTACCTGAGTTTTGTACCTGCTGTTGTATTTCTATATATATCACATGTTCTGAATGTGCTTACCTGAGTTTTGTACCTGCTGTTGTATTTCTATATATATCACATGTTCTGAATGTGCTTACCTGAGTTTTGTACCTGCCATTGTATTTCTATATATATCACATGTTCTGAATGTGCTTACCTGAGTTTTGTACCTGCCGTTGTATTTCTATATATATCACATGTTCTGAATGTACTTACCTGAGTTTTGTACCTGCTGTTGTATTTCTATATATATCACATGTTCTGAATGTGCTTACCTGAGTTTTGTACCTGTTGTTGTATTTCTATATATATCACATGTTCTGAATGTACTTACCTGAGTTTTGTACCTGCTGTTGTATTTCTATATATATTATATCACATGTTCTGAATGTGCTTACCTGAGTTTTGTACCTGCTGTTGTATTTCTATATATATCACATGTTCTGAATGTACTTACCTGAGTTTTGTACCTGCCGTTGTATTTCTATATATATCACATCTATGAAGAGGGCCCTTGTACCCTATTTCCTCACATAATGCTTTATGCCATTGGAACTGTACCACAAAACTGACAAAATACCTGTAAAGACAATCATAAGTAACGTACCACTAAATTGAATGTATCGATAATCAGGTTTAGGTTTATGGTGTTTAACGCCACTTTCAATATTTCATTTATATCATGGCGGTCAGTTTTATTGGTGGAGGAAACTGGTGTAACCGTGGAAAACAAAAGACCTACAGAAAGTCACTAATAAACTTTATCACATAATGATGTATCGAGTACACCCTGCCTTAAGCGGAATTCAAACTCGCAACGTTAGTGGTGATAGGCACTAGACCTGCATCGGCAAAGTAAATAGATTGGCACATACAGACGTAGATCTATTTATGGCCCGTATTGCATATCTTTGTTGTTTTTAGTGTTGTCTTATTATCTGACTTTACATTCTGAGTTCGTGTTGTGATGTCCGTTGCGATTTCCAATTCTTTGTGTTTGTTTGCGTATAGTGGTGTCAAACACATATTGCGTTGTGTTTTTGTTTTGTTTATCTTCGTGTTGTCAGTTTCTCTGGATTGTCCTTTATTGATTGGCTCTTCGGTGTTCTCTAATGTTTATATTAATAAATATATATTATTGTTGATTTGATTTGCGAGAATTGATTTCTAAGAGCAATGTTGTGTCGAAGGCAAAGCCTGAGATGCTGCGATGCGACGAGAAGATCCTTTCGGGCAATACATATTAACGATAGTATGTTTATCGGGGATTGTCAAGATGCTGTCATTGACCCCGATGTAACGCCACATTATTACACAACGAAATCAACAATAATATGTCTGTATCACGCTTTTTAATTGATTACATATCCATTATATGTATATTGTGTTGGTACAACTGTTTGTATCATATCGTGTCAGTTGTGTAAACCGTATCACCGAGAGGCATACCGTTAAGTAGTGGTGCGGTTTACACAACTGACGAGACACGATACAAACAATTGTACCATCACATTTTATTTTATCTAACATTTTCATTAGGCAACAAAGGCAACAAATACTGTTAAGTTTCATATGGTAGAGGTGCATGTCTTGTCTATAAATTTGCATTTATTTACGTACACTGATGTCCAACGTGATTTTCATATCAACTGATTTTGGTGTCGTTTAGCATTAGCACGACGGGTATCATTAGTGGGGCAGTAAGTGTTTCCTGTTGCGGAGCACACGAGTTCACCAATGGTTTCTAGTGCAGTTCATGCTGCTTAATCTTTAGTTTTCTGCTTAGTGCGTTGTTTATCATATGTCGTTTTTATTTTTGTCATTGTCCTTCTTCGAATTACAGCTCCTGACAACTACTTTGGTACCTTCAAACGTTTCATTTGATACATAAATTGTAATGAAGGGTATATTCCACTTGTCGTAAACACTTCGTGATCCTTTCCTCATCCATGACTTATCACCTGGTTTGAACTGCTTACCCTTCCAGAGCACCTGATTTCACCCCTGGTTTTTAGTGGTGTTTGTGTTACTCGATCTTTAGATTTACATGTATGTTTTGTAGATCGTAGTTTGTTCTTTTTCTATTGGCCATTGTGTTGTCTGTTCTATGATGTACGGATTCTGATTACCCCTTTGGTATCTTCAAACTCTTCTTACCTACCAGGTATATTATATTTTACCTGATGTAAGGTGTATTGCCAGGTATATGGTATTTTGCACCGGGGTCAAAATCTTCCTCTGTTCTGGCTACTGGTGGAGAAATGCCTTGATAACCACATCTAAAGAAATAAAATAAAAATTATATTTTCTTATGAGTTAGTCCATTATCAGTTACCAAACAATTTACAATATGTAGAGGAAAAGGATTAAGGATCTTGAACAATGAATAATATATTAAAAATATATGTCATAAACATAATATACTTGCTGCCTCGGTCAATATAAGCTATTATCGACCTCTGCAAAAGACAATAATTGTTTCATGCCATAAATGATGGAATGAGTGTTGCTTAACGTTCAGCAAGAAGTACGTCAGCTATATTCAGAACGAAAACAAGTTCAACACTATAGAAAGTATGTAGAAATGAGGGAGGAATGGGTCACTTCGGGTGATGTTTTCATGAAGAAAGCAAGACTGTCTATGTGGTGTTTATTTATGTTTTTAGTATCAGTGATTCAGCTAGCGCTCGTCACTTTCGTCATTGACGATTGATTTTCGAAAGTGACGAGTATTTCCCGTACCCAATTCGTCACTTGAATTTTCAAATAATCGTAGAAAAATGTTTGTAAAAATTCGTTCTTCTTCTTCATTTGCTGATTAAAACTAATTAGTCACTACAATGACAATTTTATTACATGCCAATCAACAGATTATAGAATTTTAATCCGTTATCTCACCTGACTTGATTTACCTGGTTAAAGATAATGATCCCGACAAAGAATTCAATCAACGATAATGATTTTTTTTTAAAGTTATGACATGTACTCAAAATGCCACAGTATGTATAATATTTAATATGATATTTAAAGTGGACATTTTTGTAATCGTCATTCATTGCATGATTCGTCACATTGTCCGCCATAACGAACTATTTTTGTCACGTTTCATTTATGAAATTGTCAATATCATGTTTATTGAAATCTATCGTATCCATTAAGTATTTTGAAAGTGATTTTCTCAAAAAGTTATAAATTTTGGTTTAAAGAAACTTAAAAAATAAAAATGGCACGACAACAGGAATTCACAATCCAGATTGTTATCGATCTGCATCCGGGAAACAATTGCGTTCTATTTATAGAACTATTTACAAACAGACACGTGTCTGCAATTAAAAAAAAATAACTAGTTTTTTTATTCCAATTGTTGCAATTTGATTATGAGGTCTGAGAAATAATAATGTATTTTACAACTTAAGCTTGCTTCAGTTTTTGACGTTTGTTCTATATTTTCATTACCTACAAAGAATCTATAGAAGTTGGACCATTGGGAAAATTGGCAGAGAACATATTATTTTCTGCTGAAGACTACATAAATATGAGTTATTACAATTGTTGTGGTACTAGACTAAAGCACAGTAACATTTCAAAAAGGGTGGGGAAGGGGTTTATTACAATTTGTGTGGTATTAATAGATCAAAATCGTGGGCAATGTTATGTTTTATCAGTTGGTTGCTAATTTGCAGAGTATGTTCCCATCCTAGGAGGTTTTTCATAGCTTTTCAATCTCCATTTCTAACCAATAAGGCAAAGTAACTGATTATGAGATTAAGCTAATTATATTATGTTTATTCATGATTAAATAAAAAAAAATCTGATCCGCAAAAGTGACTAATGATCTCAAAATCCTGGCTGAATCCCTGAGTATATTTAGGTCGTAAAATTACCCAAAATCGAAGACACTAAACGTTTAAAATACTCATTATGCAATAAATACAAATAACGTGTCAGCAAATTAAAAAGGAGATTTTCAGAACCATGAAATAGATATTCTTGTGATATAGGTACCTTAAATCCCACCAACTGGCAGTGTAGTTGTTTGGTGTTGTATCCCCTCGGAACACACTCCATCTCCATTGATCGATGAGGTATCCGAATGGTAAAAAAGCAATCTTGTCGAGTGCCATTTGCATTAAGAAATTAATGTCACTTTCTGCAATACATACAATCATATATTGTAGAAATATATACTGTGAAGCTACATATATTCGTGGGTACCAATTTTCGTGCTTGGAGGAAACTTCCTTGATTCATGATATGGGTTCCGAAATTCGTACTTGATCAATAGCAACAATATAGAAATTTATTATTTTGTTGGGTAATACATTTCATGCTTTTAATGAAACACGAATTCCACGAAAAATGAAATCGGTTATATTGAACAGATTATCAATCCTCATTAACTCTCTTGAGTATATATAAAGTCTGCGGGTTATTTGAAAGTTTGGCTATAATGAAACGATTTCGTGTCTCCCTTCATAAAATGTTATTATTATAAGTGGACTAGACTGTATGATGATGTCTACTGCAATTCTCGTGACAAACTTGTGTGCTATGATAATTCCATTTTCCTTTACGTATTGCTGTTTCCTCGCTTTTCATAGATTGAACAGAGCAAACATTTTTAAAGTTTTCACATCGATAGTTAGTTCCATTCAGATAGGATGTCTCATTCGCCCTTATATCAGTTTTTACAAATCGCCAAAAAGATGAGAAACTATATTTGTTTTGAAAACAACAAAACGATAATATAATTTGAGTTTCAAATCTTTTGTTTATGAACGTATCTAATGAAGGTTATTCCAGAAACGGGTCGTGCGCACTAAATTAGATATCTACGTTTTATTTGGACTTTGAGTGTATCTGATGAAGGTTATTCCAGAAACGGGTCGTGCGCACTAAATTAGATATCTACGTTTTTATTTTAAGTTCAAGAAAATCCATTATTTGCTTTAAAAATGGTTTATATTTCTTATTGTCTTCATTTTTCTTTACTTCGTGTTGCTTAATCTTTAGTTTTTGCATAGTGTTTTCTTCGCAATTTTCTTTCCGTCGTATTTTTTACAATTCTGTTGTCTGTCCTTCGATTTACAACCTCTGCTTACACCTTTGGTATCTTCAAACTTTTCCGTGATATAACAAATTCTTATTCAAATCATACATACATAAACATGCACGCGTTGGCTTATCTTAATATGAAATGCTACATATAACTTGACAATCCATACATGTGTGAGGGGTGGTAATTCAATTTACTCAGGGGCCCAGGTTGCTCCATGAGTTAGGTCGTTGGATCTAACAGCTCATACAAGCCTATCGTCGGTAACCCACAGCTGTTCACGCTCTGATTACTCTCCACTCATCACCTTTTGAGTCAGCTTATCATATTAAAACACTGATATATAGGGGCTCGGGTGGCTCAGGGAGTTAGGTCGCTGGATCTAACAACTCATACAAGGCTATCACCAATACGGCGTGGGTTCGCACCCAGCTTTGTAAATTACAAAAAAAGTGTGCACTCGACTCGCAGCCGCAAGTGATAAAGTATGCCAGTTGCTTTCCCAAGGTCGGTGGTTCTCTCCGGGTACTCCGGCTTCCTCCACCACGAAAACTGGTCGCCATGATATAGCTGAAATATTGCTGAAAGTGGTGTTAAACACCAAAATTCAAATTCAAATTCACTTTACTCGCATGTGAAAAACATTTACAGGGACACATTACTTCACTAAGAGGGGAGGTGTGGGCCCATAATACTAGTCAAATCCATAACGTTTTACTTAGGCGTTGTTCCAAGCCATGTATTACAGGCAAGCGGCATAGGTATGTGTGTTAGGGGCATCAAATTTGCCTTTGTTTCTACGATTTGTCGATAGTATTTGGAACAGTTCCGATTTTGTGGTATTTTTTGTTTTCTGTTATATTGCCTTACCCGTATCTGATGGTATTTTATCCAAGAGACCTATAGCTTTCATATGTTCTGGAGTCTGGAATGATAAACTCACTATGTCAGCCATCCCTTCGTGGAATCCTGTAAGATGGTTTAAGATGTAAATCAATATGAAAAAATGATGGCTCAATTTTATCAGATTAAAGAAAAAAAAACAATTTCGTCCTATTATAATAGATGAAAATATCTAAAAACCAAAAGACAGATACTTTAACCTTAATTTGTGTAATTAAAAAGGAACATGAGCAACAGTTGATACAAAATTATTTATATTGTTGACCCACAATTATCAAATATTGTTCATACATAATTATTAAATGTTGCTTACTACTACTTCAAGCTTTAAATTAATATTTATGTACTGTGTAGGAATATTTAAAGATGTCCGCCATATTGTAATAAAACAATTTAGCATGAAAACATTAAGAACAGAAATTCCATAACAATGAAGACAAATAAAGTTTAAGGAAAAATATGCAACATAATTCTTAGATTAGAAAATACACAAACGTATACTAATGTTAAATACTAAAATGTTAAATAAACAAATAAAACAACAAAAGTAAGGAACATGCTATAAACCAAATAAAACAACAAAAGTAAGGAACATGCTATAAACAGTCATGCAAGAAAAACAAACTATACTGGTGTTAGTTTTAAACAATGTGAGAAGGATTTGTTAAACATATGCATGCTACAGTATCTAAACTGGTATTTATCAGTTCGTAAAAATGTGAAAAGGCAGTCTATTTCTTACACAGTTTGAAAATGAATTGACTTTTGAAATGTTTTTTAAAGTAGTAATACATTTATAAATATTGAAAAACGTATCATTGACAACACATATTAGCCCATTATCCAGCACTGGTTCAATTTGAGCAATAAAATTGCATTGACTGGATAATTTTTTGCTATACACGGTCACTGACCAATATATCGTTCATCTGGTACCTGATTCGTGTTGAGCGAGGGTAAGAAACGGCAACAGTATAAGCGCGGACATCATAACAAATATTAGAACAACGTTTGTTTCTGCTCTTTTGAGACAATTTAGCAGTTGTTTTGCGACTGTTTGATATTGCAGTATAAATACAATATATGTACATTGTCTGAAAATATAACATTCATATACACTCACTGCGAAACAGGAGAGACAAATTAAAACACCCCGAAGGCCTTAAGAAATTATCTTTAAAAACTATCAATGAGAAGGTCAGAGAGAGAGAGCTTATGATCAACAAATTGAAAACACGAGGTATTACGAACGACAATTTGCACGAGAACATATTATACAAAGATGGAGAAAATAACTTAAAAAGATATGGCTAACAACTCCTCCACTCGGACGTTAAATATAATTTATGGCAAGTCTTGCTGTTGTGCTCCGTTTGATGTTGGCTTAAAGTAGTCAAACAATTATTGAATTGAAAAGGTCATTTATTATTAAACGACGATCAAGCAACATAATATGAAATACAACTAATTGTCACCAGTAAACAATAAAATTTAGCTTTTAGAAAATCAATCAAATTTGGTGACATTAACAAACAACTAATCTACGAAAATTATGTACTAAAATAGATAACCACCATCAAAGATGGGGATGGTTATGGGCCAATCATCATATCAATAAAATATGGTGACAATTAAGACAACTAATCTACAGAAAAATATGCACAACAATTATCTAACAACCATGAAAGATGGCAATGGTTACGAATAATATAACATTCATCTAAAATTGATAATATTTCTTAAAAGCACCATCTTATTGGGTGATCTAAATTCCTGAGTAATCAATATATACATTTGTATATTGGGAGGGAGGGTGGGAGTTTGTAAAATTCCTTTAAAAGTTTTCCACATATATTTGCTGTTGCTGAAACAACATATAATGGTCGAATGATTTGGGTGAGATATTTCCGCGCAATCGCAGTCATTGTGATGATTGTATAACTCTTATTACATGGGAGTTAACTCTGTTCATTTTATGAAATTCTTAGCAAGATTGTAGGAATTACCTCCCTTCTGCCATTGGATAAGTCATAAATTTATTTATCTCTATAAAAATACTTTTATGGCAAGTCTTGCTGTTGTGCTCCGTTTGATGTTGGCTTAAAGTAGTCAAACAATTATTGAATTGAAAAGGTCATTTATTATTAAACGACGATCAAGCAACATAATATGAAATACAACTAATTGTCACCAGTAAACAATAAAATTTAGCTTTTAGAAAATCAATCAAATTTGGTGACATTAACAAACAACTAATCTACGAAAATTATGTACNAAAATAGATAACCACCATCAAAGATAGGGATGGTTATGCGCCATCGTATTGTGTGAAGTGAGTTGGCTTAACCGTTGAGCGAACGTATCACAATACCCCCCATCGAAGTACTAGACACAAACTAACTAAGACATAATGTAAATTATCAGGAAATACGACAAACAACAACTTAAAATGTTGAAACATATTACATGAAAATATATAACCCCTACAACAAGTACGAGACAGCGTGACATTGATATATTGTTAAAGTAACTCTTGTCTGTGTTATTTAGTATAATAGTACATATGACCATCAGGTAGTAAAAACAATCATATTTATTATCATAAATAAAACAAAAAAATAAATTTAAGTACATGAAAGTGCAACTCCATATTTTTGTACAACTACATGAGGGCAGAAAATACTATGGTCAAAAAGGACTGACGGACACACAATGGTCTACAAAAACTAAAGATTGAACAACACGAACCCCACTATAAACCGAGGGACTAAAGTGCTCCAGAAGGGTAAGCAGTTCCTGCTCCACGTGTAGTTCCCGGCGTGTTAATCTAGTTACAAACCCAGTGATAAGTCACGAATGAGGGAAGGACCGGATTATGATTACGACAAACGGAACACATATTTGTGACATCAATTCTCCGTAACGGTTAACCAAGTCATGGTGGCGATCGTAAAACTTTCGAAGTGATAATGTTGACAGCATATTGTTTTGTCTATATCATGGTGCTTAAAGATTGGATTTTAAGATTTTCGACAGTGTGGTATTTTTGTTTTTAATTTTTATTTTACACAATTCTTCCTATTCAAAATTGAGATTTCTGTTTATCATTTGCTTTTTTATAAGCAGTAAAGAAATATGGACGTAAATGAACCGTTGTGAGACTATCCAACTTTACTATTAGACACCTGATTATGTATTTACAGTTGAAGCCAGCAACATCGGATCAACCGGATCGAGAACACAATGGATATTTAAAGACAGATCATGTTGGAATTCTAACATTTAATTATGGCAAAAACATACAAGAATCCGTTCCTTGATACTGAAAATATTGTAAGACATAATAGTGTCCTGTGAAATTGTGGCCGGTTGTGTTATACAGTGAAACCTGTCTAAACCGAACCCTGAGTAAACCGTCCACCTGCCTAAGCCAGACAGAATTTACAGTCCCATCTACTAAATGTCTATGTAATATGAACCTGTGTAAACCAAACACCTGTCTAAACTGAACAAATTCTTCAGTCCCAAAGGGGGTTTGGTTTAGACAGGTTTTACTGTATTTGTAATGAAAAACCTTACACAGATCGAACGAAGTCATCGTTGTGCTTTATTCCGTCCTCGGACTTTATCATAGGAGACAATTGTAAGGTCGGACACTATTTCACGGCAGACACTATTTAATGTTACACTATCACTTGGGAGAGATCTAAGTAAAAATGTCAAAATTACCGATAAAACAATATATAAAAGAAAACGATTTTCAATGTTAAAAAAAATCTTGATCTGAGCAATGAAAATTTGAAAATTAAGCAATCTAATTCTGTATCTAAATATAAAATGCCACGCCCCCGATCAACATAAGCATTTCTGTTATAAACTACATGTGTCAATCAATCTGATCTGTATTGGTTATTGGGATAGGGCGTGGTCTAATTCATTCACACTCACAAGTTTGCATTCTAATTCCTATCTATTAGCATGGTTTTGTTTAGCTGCGGAACCGTAGCTCATATGGTCCTTGTGCCGTTTTAATGATATGTGCGGAACAAAAAAGAAGGACCAATTAGAACTACGGTTCCGCAGCCAGGTTTTGTTCAGCATATCTAACTATATCTGATGCCCTTAGACATTCATGGTTCATCAGGTCAAAGAGCATGCGCGGATAAAACCAGAACATTACCCGGATTTGCACCCCTTCGTAACACTATTGGTAGCCTGCCATAGTTTAGATAATATTGGATATGACCCATTTCATGGTGGACGGTTTTCAGTTGATAGTGTGTTACATCTGTACATTGTTTGATTCTGAAACCAATGTTGATCGTTACAAGTATGTAAGAAAGTACAGAAGATACCCAAAGGGTACACAGATCTATATTTCCTTTTTTCAAAAAAATGGTATGACCATCGTCACGAATTTGTATATGACAAAGTGATCAAGTGATCTACAATATTTCGAGGCATAACAGTTTTTACAATTTGTATACCCTTTCATAAGCTCATTTGAAATATTTTGTCTTGTATTTGAATAGTTGACGGCGTCAGTTTGGAGATTTGATGTTTGTAAATATCCGTTTTACTGGCTCGACTACGCGTCGACTAGTAAAACTGTATTTGAGACGTTCAAATCCATCATTGACACAGACATCTTTTCAAATACAATACAATTATATCTTAAATATATGTATGAACGAAAACGATGAAAAATGTGTTTACGTGGAAATATTTGTCATTTTATAACGTTAAAGTACATTTCCCATACTTTTATCATGTTTCCCTTTACTTACACGATATATACATCAAGAAATAATCATGCATAATATATAACCATTACCATGGACACACACAAAAAGCTGGTATAATGATATTTTGATACGATATAAAAGATATATAACAAATTAATATTTTTCACTTCAATCCACAATTTGTATAATGCCATACAGAACCCTATTATTAATATATCATTTAGTCCAACCGCCACTGACAGAATTTTCGCCGAGTTCCCATCAAACAGAAAAATATACAAGGCACCAGGAAAATGTGTCGGATTGTACAGGATGTCGCAATGCTCAAGTTTTATTTATGTTAACAGAACTACTTTGGGACCATAAATTTTTGTCGGATGTCACAGGATGTCGGAAAACTCAGGTTTCGGATTGCACAGGTTCCACTGTATCACCAAGTGATTACGACAGTATACTAAAAAAATAATGAAAAACGTAGAGATCAAGCTTAGTGCGCACAATACGTTTCTGGAATAACCTTCATCAGGTACACTCAAAGTCAAAATGTGTCAGAGCCAAATAATTTAACAGTCTTTGGGAGCAAGGAAAAACAAGGGCAAAAACAGGAAGTCAAAAGAGGTCAAGGTCACCTAAACTATAGTATAAATGAATTTGTAAAAAAGCAACTAGTTTTCGTTAAAAAATAAAATTAAATCATTCCGAGTTTCAGACAAGGATGGCTATTATATAGCAATGGAACGACCATTTAGCTTTTCTGTGGAAATGGGTGGTTTATGGGTTTATAAATAAACAAATTCTGTCGCTAAAACCAGCAAAATGAAGACAAATTACAAATCTTGGTTCCTGAAATAAAACTTTGGCTCGGTGAAAAGCATAGGTTCCTCCAATAAAAGGTAATGGTCAGTCCCTTACGGAATATGATAGAATTAAACGAATGCAAACATTCTTACAAAACAGGGACAATATATAAGACATATTGCTCCCATTACTGATGGCGGTTGGACTTTTATATCTGGATTTTCCCCACTTTTAAACGCGACCACATTACTGATGGCGGTTGGTCCTTTATATCTGGATTTTCCCCACTTCTAAACAAGACCACATTACTGATGGCGGTTGGACCTTTATACCTGAATTTTCCCCACTTCTAAACAAGACCACATTACTGATGGCAGTTGGACCTCACTTAATACCTGGATTTGCCCCACGTCTAAACGCCGGTGGTAGGGAATCGTACTGAAGGTAATATTCAACATGACCCATTTCATGATGCACCTTACGAAACTGGGAACGTGTAATGCTTGTACACTGTTTTATTCTATGAAATAAAACCAGTCATTTGTCATCTTACATGTTTTTTGTAATAAAAAAAGCATATACATGTAAATTTAATATCTTAAACAACACTCATTAATCTTTTTTTATGCAATGTAGTAAATATATGCAGTCAAATATGACAAAAATCGTACGGTTGTAAAATGTATTCTAGATATGACATAAATGCATGTTTCTTTTCAAGAAGGGATAATAAAAACATAGATATCAAATTTACTGTGTACGACGTGTTTCTGGAAGAACCTTCATCGGGTACACACAAAGCCAAAAAAAAAGCGCAATACAAACGTATTTTAGTGTGTATGATACGTTTCTGGAAGAACCTTCATCGGGTACACACAAAGCCAAAAAAAAAAAGCGCAATACAAACGTATTTTAGTGTGTATGATACGCTTCTGGAAGAACCTTCATCAGGTACACACAAAGCCAAAAAAAAAGCGCAATACAAACGTATTTTAGTGTGTATGATACGTTTCTGGAAGAACCTTCATCGGGTACACACAAAGCCAAAAAAA
>MJUT01050884.1:38808-72702 GCA_002080005.1 Gigantidas platifrons | reverse complement strand
AAAAAAAAAGCGCAATACAAACGTATTTTAGTGTGTATGATACGCTTCTGGAAGAACCTTCATCAGGTACACACAAAGCTAAAACATTGTAAAGCCAAATGACTTTAAAAGTTTGTGAGCATGGAAGCCAAAGGGTGTATAAACACAATCACCAAAATCGATCACAGGGAGGAGAACATTAGTTTTAATAATAATTTCATTATTTTGAAAATGTAAATTTCGCTAATTCTCTATATCTAATAAACCACGTCGGGTCGCAAACGCTGATTACTCGGCGGATGATACACCGGGGTTTAATAATCCACCAGCAGAGGTAATGACGCAGTAATATCAAATATCAAAATTAGTGCCACCATGTTTTTTTTTGTGTTTGTTTGTATATAGTAATGTCCAACACATGTTGTGTTATGTTTGTGTTTTGTTTGTCTTCATGTTGTGTCTTGTCAACCCAATGTTGCCAGTTTCTCTGAATTGTCCATTTTTGATTGCCACTTCAGTATTCTCTAACATTCATATAGCACTAATTTACTACATTAGCCAATACCATAGCACTTATATTTATATATCACCAAGATTTAGCCTGAACGTCATAGCTTTATGCTAAGCAGGTCAACTCAAGCAAACAACAACTCTGCTCGTTTTGGATAGTAAATGAATTGAGCACATATATGTATGCTATATATGGTACATTATCGCTTTATGATTATCATAACAAGCTACCATTCCCACTTCCAGAAACATTGGAGTTTTAGGGAAAACACGATTGGTATTTGGAGGTTTGAAAATACCTAGATTATTTTGCTTTGTGTTTTTTCAACTAATATTGAACATCATTAGAACGAGAAAAAAGGGGATGGTCTTTTTTCGTTTCTATCAATATTTCAATTTAGAAAATAAGAAGGTTGCTGCCCAATTATTAAATATATATTTAAACCTGCATATAAAGGTCACTCAAGGGAACCCGAGAATGTGGCATTTATTCCGTAATGGGAGAAATGATATCTTCCTTTATAGACAGTGATTTGTTATATAGAGGTGCCCTTTAAGGCAGGTTTAACTCCACTTCTTCAAAATAAGGATGTTCTTGCACAATTCTTTAATCTATACTCCTTGAAAAGGAAAATGGTAACCATTTCCTTTGATTATCTCGAATACTAAGTGTCATTTTCCCCATAATTCCGACGTTTCAGAAATAAAACTTAAAATACCCGGATTAGCTCCCCATTTAAATATGGCAGGGAGGTCATTATATTGTGAAAAATATTCAACATGGCCCATCTCATGATGCACTAGAATCATCTGTTCTCGTGATACTGCTGTACACTGTTTAATTCTATAAATGGATAAACATACCATTTATATTTTCTGTTCTGTCAAACTTGTATTATCAAAAGAAATAAAAAAAACTCATCGGTGGTGTGTTGTAATGATTAGCGTGCTCGCATCGAGTGCGGTAGCTTGTGGGTTCGAGCACCGATCTGGTATAGCCAAAGACTATAATAATAGTATTTGTTCTTTCCTTGCTAAGCATGCAGCATTAAGGAGAAAAAGCTAAGACTAGATTGCTCGGAATAATGAATCTGAGTGTAGCAACATGTCTATAAGGGTAATAACAAAATTACCGAACTCCGAACAATCTTCAAAACTCACAAATATAAAAATAGTCCAAATCAGCCAACAACCGAAAAACTGTGAAAACCGTAATGACCCTGACTTGGTACAGGCATTTCCAAAGAAATGGTGGGTTGAATCATTGACTCTTGCCTTAGTCATTTCATTGAATATAACTAGTTATCGCATGATAAAGCTCAAAATGGGGATGGATTGAGCAACCACTATTCACTACATTATCCAAAGTCTATCGAATAACTGATGGGAGGGTGCTAAAGCATATGATTTTACTAGTTGTCCAGTAGAAAGAAATAATCTTACTTAATTGAGGTTAGACTAACTGACAGGCTAGTACAACTTAATTAAGAGGTTTTATGATGTTGGACGGCGCTAAATTGGGGGTACTAATTAATAAAGAAGATAAAGAGCCATTAGACAAAACAATATAACGGTAAATAACAGTAAGCGGAAAATATTTTATTCAAATAATATGACCTTTTAATTGTCCTGCTGGTTGCATGTACTTTGTCGCAAGATCATACTTATTTACGCACTGGGTAGTAGAGACAATTCCGTTCCTCTTGATTCATCTCACAGAGCTACCGGTGCGTGCTCTAGTGGCGCAAAGGAGTTTCTCTCGATGGGGGAGACTGGCAGTTTACTATGCGGACAAAGACCTACCGTGGATCACAGTGGGTGCCGTGCTTGGAGAATCTTACGTTCCCTCCACGATAAAGGCCTCTTTTGTAGAGTTGAAATAGATGAGGTGTACTATAGTCGCTATAAAAGGCAACATTTATCTTCCCTACCCACCTCTCCAACATAGAAGAAACACAATAAAAACGATATAATTAAGATGAATATTATAAATTTGGATATACCGGTTTCTTCCATATCATAGCTAATTAGTCGTTCTCATATTTATCTATAAAATTATAGAGCTATTGAGAAAATATTAATGAATATTGAGCTTGCGAGAACATTTACTGTTCTGTGAGGGGCAGTAATCATTGATATTCGTGCAATAACCCTTTAATTGCAAAGTACTGATAACTCCATGTATCATGTGAACACTAATAATTTGAAGCGATATTACAGTAATTCAAAAATCTTGGAATAGTGAATACTAGCCTTCGGTTGTATTTTAATGATACAATACTGTTATACAATAATTCTCATTGATTTACTTAAAAATATTAAAGATATGTGCACAAATTGGAGTAAAGGTGTAAACTATATCTGTATATATAGTTGAAGCATAGTCTCTTGAAACAGAAAAGGTATATTGATTAGCAGATAGGATAACGATGTTCTAAAGTGAAAGTGAAAGTAGAAAGATATGCATAGCATATATCTTTACCAGGATTTGCACCACGACGGAATCTTACTGGTTGGTGTTTATATGCTAAATAGTAAATGATGTGACCCATTTCATGATGAACAGTTAGAAGTTGATCTGACGTCACAGATGTACATTGTTTGATTCTGGAAATATTAATATTGATCTGACGTCACAGACGTATAGTTCGAGCCTATGATACCTCGGGTTCTATGATACAGTGTATTCACGTCGCCGCTATTTCAACAAATATTCGCCGTCACTAAAGTATCAGCAATAGGCAAAAGTGAGTTCCGGTTTTATTTTTACCCAATGTTTACCTTGAAACTTCATTACCGGTCGATATTTTCCCACTATTCTTTTATTCAGCATTTCCTTAATAAAAACGTAGATATCTAATTTAGTACGCAAGATGCGTTTATGGAGTAACCTCAAATTCGCAAGATTGGAAGGCCAAATAATTAAAAGTTTTGGAATACCAAATGGCCTAAACAAAATAACCAAAGTCGGCTAAGATAACCATACCTTACGGAAACTTCAGTTGTAATAATAATTATATTATTTATGAACTGTCCATTTCAATAATAAATTTATCCAATAAACCATGTCAGTACCGAACCACTGACTACTGGGCGGGTGATATCCTCGCCTAATAATAATCCATCAGCAGAGGTATCCTTACCTTACCTCTGTATCTTTAACCCCCTTCGTAGAGGAACGATACGGGTGTATGTTGAACATGTGCTCATCTAGTTACAGTGCTGGGTTTCCTCCACAAATAAACCATCCATATATGTGCTCGATATTTACAGTGAATCATGTCCATCCATCACCAATGATGTAAAATCCATATGTACAGTCTTAAAATTGGAGTAAATGAGGTTCCTATAATCACTCATGTCTTAAAAAGTCACTTTCGTTAAAAGGTTAAAAAGTCTGATAGATTTATCCAATAAACCATGTCAGTACCGAACCACTGACTACTGGGCGGATGATACCCTCGGGGACTAATAGTCCACCAGCTGAACCACTGACTACTGGGCGGATGATACCCTCGGGGACTAATAGTCCACCAGCTGAATCACTGACTACTGGGCGGATGATACCCTCGGGGACTAATAGTCCACCAGCTGAACCACTGACTACTGGGCGGATGATACCCTCGGAGACTAATAGTCCACCAGCTGAACCACTGACTACTGGGCGGATGATACCCTCGGAGACTAATAGTCCACCAGCTGAACCACTGACTACTGGGCGGAGTGATACCCTCGGAGACTAATAGTCCACCAGCTGAACCACTGACTACTGGGCGGATGATACCATCGGAGACTAATAGTCCACCAGCTGAACCACTGACTACTGGGCGGATGATACCCACGCCTAATAATAATCCATCAGCAGAGTTATCGACCCTGTGATAGTATTGAAAACGTATATATCTAGTTTAGTGCGCACGACGTGTGATTTTGGTTGTCTCCATAGAAACAACCACTAAGTTTCCATTGTTCTAAATGATTTAAAGTATTTCCTCAGATACACATCAAGTAGTCCTACACATATTTATTGTTGTCATTATACAGATTAGGTTAATTCAATGCAGGGTATATATATATATATATAATCATTTAAAATCTGTCCGATTCCGACTGCTACCGTCTCAATAAATAACTTTCTTATCCATACTAAACATCAAAAACATTTATTTAAAATTTATATGGACAATTCGATTCAGAACATAATAAAACAAGGCTTAGTTCCATAAAAATAGCTTAATCCCGATACTTTTTGTTGAATTTGCTGTATCAAGCCATGAAGGTGAGCGGTTCTCGTATATGTGCGTTAGGGTCCCGATTTTGCTTCGCATCTTTCTACGATTTTTGGTAATTGGAACTTTTCCAACAGTGTTGTATTTTTTGTTTGTTATTAGTTTTATTGTTCTATTCTTATCAATTAGGTATCTACTGTTACATAATATGGGTTTACTAAGTAGATCTAAAGAGGGATACAAAGATATATAGACGAATATAGAAGGAGGGAAGTAGGATTCGCAACGAGTATAGTTCGTTGTGCACTTTTTTTTTACCAGGGTTTCCGCCTCCGCGGAAGAGAACCGGTTGTCCTTTATAAGCTAAGAAATATATCACATGTCCCATTTCATGATGTACAGTTAGAAATTGATCTGCTGTGACACTTGTACATTGTTTGATTCTGAAATATGTTCAACCATTTAGCAGGACATCGTCGGTAATCCACAGCTGTTCACGCTCTGATTACTCTCCACTCATCACCTTTTGAGTCAGCTTATCATATTAAAACACTGATATATAGGGGCCCGGGTGGCTCAGGGAGTTAGGTCGTTGGATCTAACAACTCATACAAGCCTATCACCAATACGGCGTGGGTTCGCGCCCAGCTCTGTAAATTACAAAAAGGGTGTACTCGACTCGCAGCCGCAAGTGATAAAGTTTACCCGTTGCTTGCCCATGGTCGGTGGTTCTCTCCGGGTACTCCGGCTTCCTCCACCACTAAAACTGGTTGCCATGATATAGCTGAAATATTGCTGAAAGTGGAGTTAAACACCAAAAAATTAAATCAAATAAAACACTGATAAGTCCAGCAGACTGTCTTTATATCCAATCAAATCACAGTTTTATTAATGTATTTGAATTAAAAAAGGCATTTCTTTATTTTCTGTGTAGTGTTTTGTAGATTGTTGTTGTTTGTCCTTTTGTCTTTCTTTCTTTGGTTATTGTTTTACTAGTATCTGTCGGATCTGTCCTTTTGTCTTTCTTTCTTTGGTTATTGTATTACTAGTATCTGTCGGATCTGTCCTTTTGTCTTTCTTTCTTTGGTTATTGTATTACTAGTATCTGTCGGATCTGTCCTTTTGTCTTTCTTTCTTTGGTTATTGTATTACTAGTATCTGTCGGATCTGTCCTTCTTCAATTTACGGCTTCTGATTACCCCTTTGGTATCTTTAAACTTTTCTGGCAAATTATAGAAGCCCCCATTTTTTATATAGCCTTTCCACCTCAAAGAAGGAGATTAACAATATCAACTCATGATTCTGATTGGAAACCATTTACAGCCTTTTTTCGACGAAACGGGAATATCTTTGAGAGTTGACTAAAATCTGATGAATGGAGAACATTCGGAGCGTGATTAGCTGAGTTGCAGCAGGATAAATATTTAACATTTCTCCATAATAAACTACTATTAAAATGTACATATATTGTTGTGAATAAAAAGATAGCAGGATACGTTCAATTGTTTACTTTATTTTGATTTTTTCCTCTTTTTTCTGGTCTAAAACACAGATCTTATGAGATAATTTTCTACCATTGATGTTCGAATATTTATCTATTAAGTATAATATATAGCTTAAATGAAAATGAAAGAAAAAAAAACATAATTACCGATACAAGTAGAGAGAATATGTTCCTTTATTACATACTTAGTTAAAATAAAGGCATTTTTGTATGACCAATATGACCGGAAGTAAACTGTCCATATTTTCACACCCCGGGAAAATAACCTGTTATTGGATTACTACAAGATCATTTCCATATCGAGGCCCATATTGGAACGGGCCAATATGGGCCTCGACTTCGTCTCAGGCCAATATGGGTGTCTCTTTTCTAGATGTTGGAAGTATGTAATAAATAGTTTAATACATCGGCATTTCCATATTGGCCTGATTATCATCCCTCGATCCATATTGGCCCTCGACTGCATCTCGGGCCAATATGGGGGTCTCGGGATGATAACCAGGCCAATATGGAAATGCCCATGTATTAATCTGTATTTATTACCTAGTAATTAGTAATAAGGATAGGGAACCCATAATATATCACATGTACAATATTTTGAGGTGTAATAACATGTTCTTGCTTGAAATGATCTTGTGTTTGCTGGTTTGTTTATTTGTTGGTTTGTTTGTCACACTTCTGTTTGATTAATATCAATACAATTTCGAAATTATTTAATGTTTTACAGTAGAATATGATTAAGTAGAATTTCAATCTCAATAAAATGATCTGTAATAATACTAACCTACCATTAACATCGGACGGAACCAGATTACAGGTCATGTCCACATGAACTCGTGATCAGCCAATGAAAATGCCGCTACCAAAATCTTAACAACGCATTTCGGTCATTTTTGTTCACACATTACAAACATATAGCTCTCAGATTGGTTGAAATTTTGCTAAAAATCAGTACTCATAACGAAATGTCATCTGGAAGTGACCTCTAATCCTGATCTGTCAGTAATGTAATGTATATATACATGTAGCATCCGGTTTTAATTTGATTGATAGAAATTGTTCTGTTGAATTTATTTATATTTCTTGTTAAAATTAAGAGGAACTGTTTATCTTAATATTCAATATAATAATTTAGTATTTTAGACGAATACATTTTTGCTCCACTTACCTGAAATCATCTCCGTCATAAAAGTCCCATGCTGATGCATGGCATACTACGTCACGATCTGGTGGTTTCACCAACATAGATTTGGTCCAGAAACCTTGTGGCATAGGGTCAAGGCCGATAGATGTAAAGAATTCCTCAGCTACCTGGTACATGTATGTTACATTGTAACCCTACAGAAATAAACATTATGAGGATAAGGGTTATGGTTATGGTGTTTAACCCCACTTTCAACAATATTTCAGTATATATCATGGCGATCAGTTTTATTGGTGGAGGAAATCTGAGTACCCGGAGAAAACCACCTGCCTGTCGCAACTCACTGACAAACTTTTTATCACATAATGTTGTATGAGCAGACCTCACCATGGGATACCAAAGGTAAAAGTAGTACAAACACAAAGATCAGACAAAAGAATAAAATATTGAAAAACTCTCATTAAATGTAGGAGTAAGACTAAGTATTACTGTAAGATAAACTTAATGGTACCCGTCACTAAACACGACGGGTGCCACATGTGGAGCTAGTACTGCCTACCCTTCCGGGGCACTTGAGTTCATCCCTGGTTCATAGTGGGGTTCATGTTACTCGATCTTTAGTTTTATGTGTATATTTTGTAGATCGTTGTTTGTCCTTTTGTCCTTTTTCATTTAGTCATTGTGGTGTGTGTCCTTCAATTTACGGATTCTGATTACCTCCCTTTGGTATCTTCAGACTATTCTTAGAACGTAAAGACACGTGATAGGACAACACAAGTGTTTGTGAACTATTGTTGATCTTGTCTCTTTTTACTAATTTTCATTGTATTATCTGCCCTTTTTCAAATTACGCCTTCTGATTACCCCTTTGCTATCTTTTCTTAACAATACATATGTAGATAAAATGGGATGAAAAAGTATAAATATAACTTACAATGTCCTTCATTCTCTGTGTAATATCAACACTGACAGCATTTGGGTAAGGTGTTAACAAGTCATAAATATTACTCCAACTCTGAGACCACATGTTCCCAAAAAGATGTGCTGGAATATGACCGCTGTCCGGAAATAGTTCTTTTCCGTAATGGTTTTTCAGCTTTCGTCTTACGTATGCATGTAGCTGTTGGTACAATGGCCTGAATTCATCATATAATTTCCTGACGTCAGCTTCAAATGTTGGAGCTTCGTACCATGATCTCCAGTATTCTCCAGTATCATTATACCCTATTGAAATAAATTCACAGATGTACATAGATAATTTAACATTTATAATTTAGCATGTGTTTTAACCAACGTGTTCACTTGGGTGGCGAGAAAGTGAGATTCAAGATCCCAAAAGGTAAACAGAAGTCGTAAATCGGAGATGGATAGACAAGACATCTGACAAAAAGAGACAAAATGACAAACAATGATCTACAAAAAACTACATAAAACACCTAAGATTGAGCAACACGAACCGCATTAAAAAGCAGGGGTGAACTCTGGTGCTCCGGACGGGTAGATTAATCTAAGCAATGACAAAATTTCAAAAGTAAGCAAAAACAAGGGGATAACAAACACTATTGAGCTATGCAACAATATTGATATTTGAATGCATACATTTAGTCGTTTCGCTTTGAAAAATAACGGACCTTTAACATTAACGAATTTGGTCTACCCTTTCCATGCCTCTTATTTTTTGCTTGATTTATTGCTTCAAAACTTTGGTCTTTGGACGTACCTGATGAAGATTATTCTTGCACACTTAATTAGAGATCTACATTTTTATTAACAGCATTGGCTGTTAAATATGATCTTTATCAATTTTCATATTGGAATCCGCCAATATCACACTGCTTCCTGTATGGCTATGTAACATTTACTACTACATTCAACTGCTAGGTTGCTCAATAATCAAACACTTTTATATGTTTATCACAAATTGTTATTTATTTATTTGGTGGATTAGTGGATAACAAATATGTTTTTAAACAAAATCTTACACTACAAGCATCCAAATGTAAGTAGATAATCTGCCTGTCAGTTTAGCTGTCATTTATACATATTGTTGCACACTGTTAAGCTTTATACTACATTTATATATCTTTTTACATAAGTTTATTAACTTACCACAAAACTTTACACTCTGTCAATTTACATAAAGTTAACTTACTACAAAACTTTACACTCTGTCAATTTACATAAGTTTAACTTACCACAAAACTTTACACTCTGTCAATTTACATAAGTTTAACATACCACAAAACTTTACACTCTGTCAATTTACATAAAGTTAACTTACCGCTAAACTTTATATACTCTTATCATTTTACATAAGTTTAACTTACCACAACACTTTACACTCTGTCAATTTACATAAAGTTAACTTACTACAAAACTTTACACTTTGTCAATTTACATAAGTTTAACTTACCACAAAACTTTACACTCTGTCAATTTACATAAGTTTAACTTACCACAAAACTTTACACTCTGTCAATTTACATAAAGTTAACTTACCGCTAAACTTTATAGCTTCATTCATAACATTAACAAATTCCGTGTACTTTGTTCTCATCAATTTTCCCGTTTGGTCTCGCCATCCTTTCCACACTTGAAGTAGTTCATTATAATCTCGACTCTCAGCGAGGACATCAGTTAGACCTGAATATATAATAAACTTATGAATATTTTGAAACCTTGAATTCATATGTTCTGTACAGTTTGGCTATATCTTTGAAGAGAAACGGGTAAATCACTGATTAGATGAAACAATACAAAAAACCCAACAGGTAAATCACTGATTAGATGAAACGATAAAACAATAACCAGGTAAATCACTGATTAGATGGAACAATACAAAAAAAAACAATAAAAGCAACAACAAAAACAAGTAAATCACCGATTAGATGAAACAATACCAAAAAAAAAAAAAAAAAAAAAAAAAAAAAAAAAAAAAAAAAAAACAACAAAAAAATGGTAAATCACTAATTAGATGAAACAATGCAATACATAAATACCCAATCAGGTTGGCAAATCTTTAGAGGCGAATCATCATTTACCAACTAGATGAAACAATAAAATAACACATTCATTGATAGGCAAATCTACAACTACTAAGTATAAATTCCCAATAAATTGGACATCTTTATAGATGAAGCTGCTAAACATGACAATCCGACTCAATATAAATTACCATTTAAAAGAAGCAGCACAAAAATATTACAAACCGGGATAGCCAATCCACAGTAGCTAATCAGAATACTCCTCTATGCACTTGACCAACATGCTAAGTTGGATTTTCATAGTGCTAGCCCACTGAAACAATAGTCCGTGATATATATGTCGCTCCCCTTGGACAAATTATCCTGAATCTGAGCCAACAAGTCTACAGGGAGATAACTCTTTAAAATTAGTTAAGCGTTTTAATCATATGATGTTTGTATGCAGATATCAAGCGTCTCGGTGATCATAACCACAGAGAGAAAAGCTGCTATGTGGCTAGTGAATTTATAGATCTGAGTCTGTTGGTTGGAATTTGTTAAAATTTTGACATTTATTACAGTGGATATATTCAAACACACTGCCAAAAAGAAAATAAGAAAATTAAAAGAGCAGATCAAATTTGACCTGAAGTGTATGTTACCACCTTAATACTGTGTACTCAGCGTAGAAGCAGTAAATGCCTTTTTAAAATTCTTTGGCTCTTGCCTACTATCTACCGTACTCGAGACGAGCGCGCTAGCCAATACACCACCAACACGGCTCAAATAACATTGGGAAGTAAAAACATACCAACAATAAACATATTCTAAGTGACTAACCTGAGACGAGCGCGCTAGCCAATACACCACCAACGCGGCTCAAATAACATTGGGAAGTAAAAACATACCAAAAATAAACATATTCTAAGTGACTAACCTGAGACGAGCGCTCTAGCCAATACATCACCAACACGGCTCAAATAACATTGGGAAGTAAAAACATACCAAAAATAAACATATTCTAAGTGACTAACCTGAGACGAGCGCGCTAACCAATACACCACCAACACGGCTCAAATAACATTGGGAAGTAAAAACATACCAAAAATAAACATATTCTAAATGACTAACCTGGTTCAAGTTGCAGACACCCTCTGTTTGTCAGACAAACTTCTCCTTTACTATATATTCCTGTTAACTCTGCTTCTAATCGGGATTTCTAAAAATAATTGGCTTTATTCAAAATGTGGTTGCAATCATACATTGATTGATTGGTGCTTAAAGCCAATTTTACCAGTATTTATTATTATTTATTGCGTCATAATCAAACAAGAAGAAAAAAGTAATATTTTTCCAAATTGAAGTTCTACATACGAGATATTTATAGATTTGGTTTTCAAGGAATCTTACTAATGATCAGTTAATAACCAATAAGCGTTAAATGTAACAGAACTGTAAGCTATGTTTGCTAAAGTGGTGTTCTTTAACCAACATATTTTAACGGGCGTCACCAGTGGATCAGGAACTGCTTACCCTTCCGGAGCACATGCAATCACTCCCGTTTGTCTGTTTGGTATTTTGAAAATCATTGGTTGTCCTAATCCATCTTATTTTGTTCATTATATAGTCTGTCTTTCTATGATTCACGGCTTTGGTATTCATTTCATGTTCCCTTTATTGCACCTGATATACGGGGTTGTCGTGGTTGCATGATAGTTGGATTTAAAGCTACCTGTGTAACCAGTTCCTATCACCACTAAAGTTGCGAGATTGAATCCAGCTCATGGCGAGGTGTACTCGATACAACATAATGTGATAAAGTTTGTCAGCTACTTGCGGTAGGTAGTAGTTTTCTCCGAGTACTCTGGTTCCCTCCACCAATAAAACTGACCTCCACGATATAATTGAAATATTGTTGAAAGTGGCGTGAAGCATCATAACCCCCAACACCCTTGCTCCTTTATAAATATACAGATTTTACTGTAGATTTTTTTTATTATTATGTATGTTTTGTATATTTAAGGCATGGTTTCAATGTGAAATTTTATATAACTTTATGAGCCTGTGTAAAAATGGCATTTATACAAGGAAGATAGAAATAGTAGTTAAATTGTTTTACAGTCTATTGTTTATTTGTTGACAATATGTTGTAAATTTTATATTTGATGAAATACAATTTTGGGAAAGTAAACATTTGTACCATGAAATTTTAAGGTGATTTGAATGGCTTGATTTATAGTGATTCATTGTGCTGTATATATAATTTATTGAGTTGTAATTAAATAATTCATTTTGCTGTATAATTATATTATATATTGTGTCCTCATTAGATAGTTTATTGTTTTTTTCTCTCTACAAAATATTTAAGTTTTAGGCTAAATAATAAATTTGTGTACCATAAACATTATAAATGGACTCCTATTTAATCTATACCAACGCCACACTAAATTATATATTCAAGAACAGGAGTAAACATTCGGGATTAGATTAGATACTCTAAATATGAATTGAAATAAACGAAATTACATACATAATCATAATCATTTCAATCTTAAATGTATCCCCCCAAAAAAAAATTAAAAAAAACTTACAAAACACAATCCCCTTCCTCCCCCGCCCCCCAAATTAAAAAAATAATAATAAAGACCTTATAAATATTGGATTTTAAAAGTGTATTTATTACCAATTACTGATACATTTTTATGTTGGTTTCTTGTGAAAAATAGTTTAATAAAAAAAACAAAAACGGCTTCCCACTAATTTAATGTCTGGTCATCAAAGATATGAAATTTGCACTGTACAATGTATTTATATAAAGGTTAAGAGTTAGGGTTATAATGTTAACGCCACTTTCAGCAATATTTCAGTTAACTCGAGGTGGTCAGTTGTATTGGTCACTGACAAACTTTATCACATAATATAGTTTGTATAAGGTCTTACATACAGTGTACATACAACACATCTCTTATCCAGCTGACAAGTTATATTTACAAAACAAGTGATAATTTTTTAATACATTTTCCCCAATTATTCCAGTTTGATGTTTCTGTCTAAAGACTTGTGTACAATAACTGTAGATACAGTCAGTTATTGTACAATAGTAACGTCATATAAGCTTCACCCTATGCATGTTACACACTGTATCTACTTTACAGTATACCTAACTTCAAAGGAAAACACAAAAATAATCTACAGTTATTGTACACAAGCCCTTGGACATAAACATCAAACTGGAATAAATGCGAAAAATGTATTACAAATTATCACTTGTTATGTAAATATAATTTGTTAACTTTTATACTTCATAAGTATATAATTTGTCAACTTATTATGCAATATACACTTTGTAATGTACTTAATAATTGATGATTTTGTTGACATGTCAAATAGTCTTGTCAACAAGTCGTGTTTACATGAATATGTATATGTAACCAGAGCATCTAGTTATATACATAATTTAAATACTAGTACAATTATATAAAAATAAAATGCTTTTTATACCCTATGTGTGTGAGGTGTATATACATGTAGTACAGCACATAATTAAAAGGTAGATATCTAAGTTGGTGTACAATACACTTTTATGGAATAAACTTCTCTGATCTGATATGAATGCTAAGTCAAAAGATTGGACCCCCCCCCCCCCCAAAAAAAAGGTCATGGGAGCTAGAAAACCAAAGAACCAAAAGCATCCAGCCAAAATCATCCAAGGTTACCCACGCCTATTATAGCATCTTTCATGTCTTTATGGCAATGAAATCAAAAACAAAAAAATATCACACTGTCGAAACAGTTCCTAAATCCATTTGAAAAATCGTAGACAAAAGGCCAAATTGATACCCAAAATTACTCATAGCATATACATGACCGCTTACATTACTTCGCACAGGCACTTTAAGAAAAGTGGCGGGCTTAAAGTAGTTTTATGGGCCCAAACCTTCGCTCTTAATGAAATGACGCTGTCTTGCAATTAATTATGTATGTCGGCTTTGATCGATACTAGTACATTACAAAATACTGATACTACAAAAATAAGGTTGGCTGGGTGGTTGGTTTATGATGTTTAACGCCACTTTCAATACTATTTCAGTTATATTGTGGCGGTTAGTTTTATTGGTGGGGGGAAAACGGAGGACCCGGAGAAAATCACCGACCTGCCGCAAGTCATTGACAACTTTATCACATAATGTTATATAGAGTACACCTCACAATTACAGGATTCGAACTCACAACGTTAGTGGTGATATGCACTGATTGCACACGTAGTTGTAAATCTAACTACCATACGATAACCGTGATCCACGACGGCACCTATAAAAATAAGCTTGCAAAACAATAATACAAAAACGTTGTATAAAATATGAGACTGACCATTTCTATCTTAGCTGTGTCGTTAACAGCTGAGAAACCAATCTCTGTGATCTTCTTAAACTGTCGTTTCTCTGTATCACTCAATCCTGCAGTAGGAGATTTCCAGTTATATTTATTAGCTTTCATTGCCATGGTTTTAGTAAAATTTGCCACTTCGAGATCTGATTCAGTCTGAAATAAGATTCAATATGTCATGCAATATTTTGCAACTGCATATTATTATTTCTTTTTAAATATGAATTATGATAATATAATAATGCTAATTGCAACATGAATGCATTATTTTCCTTTGATCTTTTTATGGTTTATATTCCAGAATGTAAACAAGTGCTAAGAACTATGAAATAATACACACAGACACGAGATATTGCACATTTTAAATCTGGGCTGTAGTTTTATTACTCACAGATCTAGAGAGCCATGCAATAATCAACGACCTAGATGTGAAATTGCATGGCGTTATGTTACAAATCATAAATATTACTACATGTAATAATAAAAACAATAAATAAAATAAATAAATAACAACAACAAAATGAATTTTATTTTTGATGAATTCGAAATTTGTAATTTCTTTATGTGGATTGTTGATACATCTTAACCTAAATGTAGTTTACCTATTACCTTTAGTAATAATAAATTCCACAGGGAATATATAATCCTAAGCCGGGAATGTCACATAATTATATTCCATGTCTGATAGCTGATCGAATAACATATAACATATGTAAAATTTTAAAATCTTTGGGAGCAANAAAAAAAAAAAAAAAAAAAAAAAAAAAAAAATACAAAAATACAAAAATACAACAAAACAAAAACAAAACACAAAGAGCCTAAAGAGAATATTAAAATTCGGCTGAGGTCACCAATGACTGAGGGAGGAAGATCGGCTGAGGTCACCAATGACTGGTGGAGGAAGTTCGGCTGAGGTCACCAATGACTGAGGGAGGAAGATCGGCTGAGGTCACCAATGACTGAGGGAGGAAGATCGGCTGAGGTCACCAATGACTGAGGGAAGATCGGCTGAGGTCACCAATGACCGAGGGAGGAAGATCGGCTGAGGTCACCAATGACTGAGGGAGGAAGATCGGCTGAGGTCACCAAAAGATCGGCTGAGGTCACCAATGACTGAGGGAGGAAGATCGGCTGAGGTCACCAATGACTGAGGGAGGAAGATCGGCTGAGTTCACCAATGACTGAGGGAGGAAGATCGGCTGAGGTCACCAATGACTGAGGGAGGAAGATCGGCTGAGGTCACCAATGACTGAGGGAGGAAGATCTAAGTTTTAACAATAATAACATTATTTGGGAACTGTAGATTTCAATAAAAAAATAATTACAGTCAAACCTGTCCATGCGGTCACTTCTATTAAACAGTCACCTGTATTTAAAGGTCACCCTTTCCTAGTCCCGTCATAGAAAATATCATATGAATTGAACCTCTTTTAATTAGAGGTCACCTGTCTTAAAAGACAACTTTTTATTTGTTCCAAATGTGACCTCTTAATACAAGTTTGACTGTATATAGATTCGTTATAATAAGTAATTGGTATATTACCATTTTCTGTAAATTTTCATTGGTGATGTTAGTGTAGTAATTCCATGATATTTTCACAGCTTTATTGTTTACAGCAGCGGTTTGATTGTTATAATCCGCCAGAAACTGTCTCATCAATGCAGGATCTGTTATCAGCTGACCATCACATACATACACTACTACAAATAGAGATAGGAGCACCGAAGACAGTTGTCGGATCATTCTAAAAAAGAAATGAAATAGTAAATTAAAAAATTAATGTGGTTTCAATCTAGATTTGAAAACTAGTATATTCCGATAAGACAATAACAACAGTTCATTCGAATTTTTACAAAATAACGCTAATAGTTTTATAGTTCTGGAAAATGCCAACAAAATTGATTTTGCAAAAATAATTGCAAAATACGAATACGATTACTTATCAGAATAAGTGAAATAGTTTAACCGTTTTAATCAATGGGCCACGATACCGGGATTGTCTATGTGTTTTAGGGTTTTCTCAGTTATGTTCTGATGATCGAAATCTTGTTTTTCTATGTACAACATTGCAATACGGTTGTTTCGAGTCATTTCCATTCCGTCCAAAAAAAATATTTTCGTCCGCCACATCACGTGATTTCGATGGACTAATCGGCATTGAACTTCCGGTGTCAATGTACACAACAAAAACTCCAATCGATTTGTGCCGTTTTAACGTTCAATCCTCAACTTAAAAAAATCTTAACATTTTCTGTAAAAGACAGATATCAATTAAATTATTTTATTTGTATCAAAGACTTCAATGCAGAGACAATTACTTCTTTAAAATTAAATTTGTTTTCTTTCTTTATTTGCGGCTGTCAGCATCATCAAAGGAAAACGATCTACCTTTATGCTATTTCTGATATCAGACAGATAGTGGGGTACCGAACACCAGTATTTATTCAGCGGTTTCCTTGGCGTCTCCATATTACAATTACTTAATATGATAATAGGTGTTACCTAACTTGGGACGAAGTCCAATATTTTTTTGTTAAACAATATTAACTCTGATATATGGACCTATAATTGTTTTCAAAGTAGACCGAGGGCGGATCCAGATTTTCTTAAAAGAGGGGGCAAATATGGGGACCCAGACCAACATTTCCGTCGTTTTTAAAGTCCCGATCTAGGTACGATACGACCAGGTTACGAAACGTCCGCAACCGATTTTCTGCACAGATTTAACCATGTATTGACTTCCGGTGTGTCATTTCCGGTGCAAGGAATTTAAGCCATTAGTGATATGGAAAATATTGCTATTTCTACCATAGTTGGGACTTCGTCCCATATAATCTACCGCATGTACGACTATGATATGCTGACGTTGTCACAGTAATAGCGTAAACACCGGAAGTCTCCTGCCGATTTGTTCAGACATCAAGACACGAAAAAGACGGAATATGGTCGGTATTGACATGATTCGAAACAACCGTATTGAATTGTTACTTTGCAGGAATGATCATTGGGTGGTCCTGTAATAAACTTGTGAATCGTTTGCCGATCGGAAATTCGAGTTGGCCGGCCATGAATCCTTAGTTTGACCTTGTTTGACATCACAACAAATACGAACTGAAACAATCAAATGCAAGTTTCCAGTTTCTTATCATAGAGAACTATGTGTCATTTATTAGAACGGATGTGTTGGTAAGTAAAATCACAATGCAAATGGCGATGGTTGAAAAGCACAAATATGAAATAGTCTGTCACACAAAAATGTCATTCCAATACTGTATAAAAAGGAAATATCATAAAGAACGGATACAAATTTAACTATTTTCACACTAACTCATATCACAAATTTAACAGGAAGTGATGTAGATTTTAAAAAACACGATTGGAAATCCATCCGCCATTAACACGTGGTTTCATGGCAACATGAATGAGATTATGCTACAGATGTGCTTAACGCCACTTTCAACAATATTTCATCTATATCATGGTGGTCAGTTTCATTGCTGGTGGAAACCATAGTACCTGGAGAAAACCTCCGACTTCCCGACAGCTAATGACAAACTGTATTAATTTACCTTTATTGTCGTATCGAGAAGACCCCGTCACGGGTGGAAATCGAACTCTGAACTGTTTAGTCAGGGCGAGTTGGGTTTATGGTGTTTTTTAACAGCACTTTTAATAATAATTCAATTATATCGTAGCGGTCAGATTTATTGATGGAGGAAACCGAAATACCCAGAAAAACCACTAACCTGCCGTTAGTAATTGACAAACTTTTTCACATAACGTTGTATCAAACACACCTCGTCATGAGTGGGATTCTAACTCAGAAACTTTATAGTGCTTATAAGCCCTGATTACACGGGTAGTTGTAAATCCAACTACAATACGATCACGACCACGATCATTGTCGATCGCCCCATGGTGGAACTTTTAGTATTGATATGTACTGACTGTATAAATAGGAGCAGTTTTTAAATTAAATATAAAACAAATTAGTGTTGTTGAGATATTAAATAAATTCCTAATTAAAAAAAAAGGTTGTCTGTACGTATCTCCCCATGAAATTTCTGCTTCCACTTAAAACAAATTAGTATGGAAAATTCCGTTGAATATACCAATTTAAAGTCCGTGGAGGCAGCATATCAAACACATATTAAAGATGATAAAAAGAGACGGGACAGGGCGGAAGGAAAATAACAACCATTCACGCTTCTATTATTTACATGATTAAAAAAAAACATTGAGGAGAGATTTACGAAAAAATAAACCGATTTGTTTACGTTTTTGTCTATTTTTGCATTGGAAGCCGTCTCTTCTTATATTTCCTTAACAAATGACTGTATGGACTTTTTTTTATAAAGTTTCTTCTAGTGCCTGTGCTATACGTGTATGTATATGTCTTATAATCGATTATGAAACGCGTATTGAAGTATTGAAAAAAAATAACACTGGTACAATTAAAACGCGGCAGCACCGGAGCCAACACGCCAAACAACGGGTTTTTCAACGCATCGACAACGGTGGAAAATGCAATGGCGAATTCACAAGTTGCACCAGAGGTCGGCTATTAAATGTATTATGATGTAGAAACATACTCTTCAATGTTAATTTTAAGTCTTGTTTTTTAAATAATAAAAAATACACCAGAAAACGGTTAAAAAAAGAAAAAAAAAAGGAAAAGAAGAAGCATTTGTATGTACTCACGTGAAGGTAAATTATTCACCATTAAATCTGAATGTCATGTATGATATATATAATCCGAATAACATGTACTGTATACACAAGTAAAGAACATAGTGTAATATACCTTAATGTCGTCCAAACAGTCGTAAAACTTTACATAATTGTTTGAATTTATTATTAGGGAATATATGACAATATCCTTTTCAATTTGACCCCGCCCCATCGTCAATAAAAGTAATTACTTAGTTACAGGTAAACTTCAATAACATGTGTAGGAATATTTTATTTCATTGTAAGAAATGTGTGAAAATGAAAAAAAATAATAATAGAAAGATGTAATTCCTTTTTGACATCTCTATCAGTGGATTATAAAAGATTCACTGAAAACGGAAAAATGCGTCATGCACTGTTGGGGTTTATCCTGGTTTAGCGATGTTTACAATACAATCCGTGACACATATATATGGGAACAGATCAAAGCCTAGGTGCACTACTCCATGCACTCAGAATCGGGGTTAGGATTAGGGGTTAGGGTTATGGTGTTTAACACCACTTTCAACAATATTTCAGTTATATTGTGGAGGTCAGTTTTATTGGTGGAGGAAACCAGAAAACCCGGAGAAATACACCGACCTGTAGCAAGTAATCCCTTAATTATCATTCAATCGTAACTACTCGGCCATTCTCGCTACCCTGCAAATAACCTCGTATGCATTAGGCGTATAAATCGTACTACTTTTCACATGTCAGTTACATGAAAGTTTGATAAAGTTATATTTTAAACAATTTTCTATATTTCAATTATTTTCATGGATAAAAGTTAAAGTTTTAATTAGTTTTGCATGATTAAAGATTTTACTCAGTAAGTCTTCCATATTGGATTTTTGTAGACTATATTTTTGTGCGGCTTATATATAATTAACTTCCGGCAAACAATTTAAGAAGAATTTCTCCTATCTGCATACGAGGTTATTTGCAGGGTAGCGAGAATGGCCGAGTAGTTACGATTGAATTATCATTTAGGATCAAAGCATTGAACTACAATTTTTTTTGTAACCATTTTTTTCCAGGAACGATAACCCATTCTATGGGAAGTAACTCAGTATTATTACTCACTGTCCATATATTTTTCTGAATATTCGACTACTTTGCACCCACTCCTACCCCCAAATAACAAAGCGACAATTTAGATCAAGATTAAAAAACATATGGCAAAATCAAGCCCATTTTGCTAATTTGTATACGACCGTCATATTGAATCAAATGGACGTCATCGTAGTACTTAAGCAATGAACGGCTGAAGAAATAAAAGAGGCCGTGTTGGTCTTTTATTAAATCTGGACTTACTTTCTGAGTTCTTTTTTCACCAAACACCGCTTAGGGTTGTTCAAGCAAATTTTTGATACCATACTCAATATATTGGAAGTTCCTGGAGTATTTCTTATTTTGATACAACTTTCCTATCATTTCTTAAGAAACCCTTTAAATATGGTTAAACAAATTTATAAAACTGATGAAACCGCCATACCCACATAAGTTCTCTTCGTTCACATTAAAACTTCCGGTAAAAAAGTTCCACTTGATATTTGTTTTGAATGGAAGACTTATGATCTGTAGGTTCCTGGAGAAGATTAATTATGATCGTGTTTACAATTTTCAATGCCCGACGCCATTTAAGAGGCAACGTAGGGATGTTGGGCGTGTGAAACGTACCATTATTCCCGAGGCATTTTCATACAATTCGTCTGTGCCATTTGCACCGCTTCTTCATAAACAAAGTGTCATGTGATCAAATAATTATGTGAGGTGCGTTGAGGGGAAGCATAACAATAAAATTTCAAGTCTGTTCTTTTTTATTCATTATTATCAAATAAATATATAGAACAAATATGATTTTTTTTAAACACATAAAACAGCAGTATATAGTAATATATTATTCATCATTGTTTATTTTTTCTGAAATTAACTGATATGGTACCTTTATTTTCAAATTTTTCAGATTTGGAAAAATTCTTTTTTATATTTCGAAGTAATGATTATGACATAAACATGTGCTGTATTAAAGGCATAAGTGAAATGTATAAATACAGAAATTCATTAATGTAGCTTGTTTAAGAGCAAGATAAATTATAATATTTCTGGTACTTTGTCTCTGTATCAAACCTCCTCAGTCGAAATATTAAATATTAAATATTATATTAAATATTTTTCATTGTAAATAATATGAATGTTTATATTTGTGTATTCCTGCATACTGTAGTTGAATGTATTGTTTGTTGTTTGATGACAATCCAACTTTTGGATTTTATATCAATAAAATCTTATCTTATCTTATCTTATCTTGTTTAAGGGACCGACCATATAACTTGTGTGTGTGTGTGTGTGGTGTGTGTGTGGTGGGAGGGGGG
Organism: Gigantidas platifrons; assembly: GCA_002080005.1. Lineage (NCBI taxonomy): Eukaryota > Metazoa > Mollusca > Bivalvia > Mytilida > Modiolidae > Gigantidas > Gigantidas platifrons. Next base: position 50,898 of record MJUT01050884.1, on the reverse strand, counting down.
GGGGGGTGCNATGTCAACAAATGTCACGTGGTTCCACGACTCATGAATATTCATATCTCATGAATAAAATAATGAGCATGATTTTGCCATAAGTCAAAAGTCAGAGTTTTTATAAGGATGTAATTAAAATCCATTGACCCGAACCGATTCACTGTGAATAACGGTCTGCATGTGTAACAGTGTTTTCTTTCCACCAGTGTATTCTTTCCAGAGTTACACTAGTGTATAATTTCCAGAGGAATTATTGCACTAGGTTATTTTTTCCATGCTAACCCTAACCCTAACCCTAACCCTAACCGGAAATTATACACACCGGAGTAAAAGTACGCTTACACATGCACGGAATATTAATCGAATGATTCGAATCAGTGTGCGGAGCTTGTCATGGTTGTACCACGTAAACAGGTGGTGTGGTAATGGCAGTGACGTAATAAAGATGGCGACTGCACAGTTTTCTGCCATCTTGAATGGAAGTATTTCCTGTTCCAAACTGTTCGATACAGCTGTCCATCACACACTGTCCAGAACCGGAGCTGCACAATGAATCGAGCGAGCCACATGATATATATTATTTTCATGTCTCATCGAAATGGGTGCATCTGATTAGCTATCCTTTACATTTGTGTCTCGTATAAAATTTAATATATTCCTCTGTCAGTGTTAAAATTAATCGTTGTCGTGGTCGTGGTCGTATGGTAGTTGGATTTATAAGTACCTTTGCAACCAGTGCCTATCACCGCTAACGTTGTGAAATGAATCCTGCTAATGGCGAGGTATACTCGATACAACATTATGTGGTAAAGTTTGTCAGTGACTTGTGGTGAAATGCCGGTTGTTTTCTCCGGGTACTCCGGTTTCCTCCACCATGAAAACTGACCGCCATGATATAACTGAAATATTGTTGAAAGTGGCGTTAAACACCATAACCCTAACCTTAACATGTGTTGTTATGTAAATAATGGAGACGACATAAATTAGTTATCTATCTCGTATGTTATCCATTATGTCATATTTAGGACAAATAGTATGCTTAATTAACTCTTTACCGTTCGTATGACCCATATATGGGTCATAAGCGTTTTTTCCATTGCCATGATGAAAAAGTAGGGACATAGCGGGAATACATTACATTTTTGATATGAAGTGTTATACATATTTGGAAAGCTTAACATCTCCAGATTAAAATGGATATATCATTTTTTTTATTGTCAGTGCCTCTGTTTAACGGAAAATTGTTTTAACTAGAGATTTCTCTTTTGAAAATTGGATTAAAAAAAATGGCGTTTTTTACCAAAGAGATCGCTGAAAATAACTACACGATACTTGTACAAAGAAAGAACAAAGTGGGGAAAAAGTACATAGAACGAATCACTGAATAAAATTGAAACTTTCCATCGATTTAATTTTTATCAAAATGTCGTTTGTAATTTTTAGGGGTTCAATACCTCTTCGGTTATATCGAAAACTACGTGCTCCATATCGATTTTTGAGCCAACATTTAGAATTTCGTATGTATGTTTTTCTGTAGATTGAAATAGGGAAAACTAATTCCAGAAATAAAAAAACGAATACATTTTCTTTAATTTGATGTATGATACATAACTCTTTGTGAGTAAATTTTGTGTACAAGTCCGTTAAATTCACATTTGGCTCTGGAAAAATACGGAAATTCTATCCGTCATGTCTTCTGAATTACATGTACAGACATCTCTTCCGTGCACAAAATGGAGTTATCCACGGAAACTCTTTGACCTTCCCTGGAAAACGCCCATGCAAATGGTTAGACTTGTATATTAACTTCTGAAACTCTTTAGTAAATCATTTACAAAAAAAAAAGGATTGAAATGTTTTCAGAAATTGCTCACTGTGAGGATATTTAGATCGCGGTAAGCTGAAAACCTTCGTGAACTTTTGAGTCAGTTTATTGATATTTCACAAATCTGTAATGAAAAAAAAAATTAGAAATGAAAGCCTCAAACGACACCCTCTTGTCCTTTACAGTGAAAAAAGATATAAACTGTGAATTACATTTCATTTTTATAGACTAGTTCTACACAAACTATTAGGAAACTTGCGGCTTGTGACGTTGAGTAGCAAGAATATTGAAGAAGGCATGGCAGTATGTGCCACGCCCACATCCACAGTGACACGATTATACAATGACTGACATTATTATGAAAAATTGTAAGGTATTTATAATTTTTTTGGTGTTGCATTGAAACCTGTATATTTCCAGATTTTGAGGATTATGTTGAGCCTTTTGAGGATGAATGCATGTCTGTGACTGTGGAAGAGGATTATTATTTGGACTATCTATATATAGCTACTTGGGGATGAAAATGGAGAAATACAAGATCCAGATGAATTTTGGCAACCACCAGAAGTTTATGTGTAATGTTCAAACAAAAATATTTAATAAAACTAGTATTACTGTGAGCACAGATCACTAAGATATACCCCCGCTCCCCACATCTGTCCAACCTATTTCCATAACCAAAACATTACATTGTATAAAATATAAGGCCCCTAACTCTGGAACAATAAAAGTGAATATCATCAAAATTGAAAGAGACCATTCTCTCTTCATGAGTAAACTACTTCTCAAATTTCAAAATATTCTGAGAAACACTACTCTAGTTATCATACGACATAGGGTAAGCATCATATTTTCCGTCATATCAAGTCCTCCTCTCTTCACCAATAAACAGCTAATAAAATTTTAAAAGATTCTAAGAAACACAGCTCAAGTTTTCGTACGACATGTATAGGATTTGTCTACAGACGGACGGACATGGTGAAACCAGTATACCCCCTACAACTTCGTTGTGGGGGGTATATAAAAAATGCACACACAAAAAATAATTACAACATAATATTAGGAAAGTGATACTAGGTTATTTTCATTCAACATGTTTGGCCATTTCTATTTAATGTGTCAAGGGTTATTATTCATCATGCATATGATATACAATGTAACCACTTTTCCCTGTGCGAAGGGAGAAATTTGTTTTTGTTCATCATGACATTCATATTTTATTTCATGTTCTTCTGTGCATGTACATTCTCTCAGTACCACCCTCCACTATATATAAAGAAAGGAAAAATGTACAAGTATAATGTAGGATCTCAACTATCCTTGCTGAGTCTGAGATGACAAACATTTGTAACATAACACAAATGCTTTGCATATATCCATATGTCAGTGAGATATTTAGGATCCGGTGATTCTCTAATACTTTTGTTTTTTTTAATCAATGTGGATTGAAAATTAGTTTTTATTTAAAAAAAAATATACCACATTCATCACCATCTTGGTTTGTATAGGGTTGTAATAAAGTTGTTGTGAAATATAAGTTTTATTTTTTATTCTGCACCCAATAAGAAATGTTTCAAAGAAATGATCCTTGAGAGTGCACTTTCTTGATACTCAGCAGTGTATCATTTTTTTTCATTTTGAAATTGATCAATTCAAAGTTGTATTAATAATAATGTGATGGCAAAAAAGAGACATTTTCCCCACACCCTGCATAAAATAGGTAAGAATGATGGGTAAACTGTTAATTTCTCTCTGCTTGTAAGTCATGTGAAAAATTAACTTGATATCCTGAGGGTATACATGTACGTACTAGTATGTTTCATATTAAAGTTTGTATCATCTCATCTACAGGTCATCACAGTTTTCATTGGAAAGTACGTCAAGTATGGGTGAACCTACACCTACATGTACCAGTGTATACTGGAAGGATGACAATGTTAAAGATGAGGGTGCACCAGATCCAAGGACAGGACAGTTCAGACCAGGAAGAAAGCCTGGAATACATCTTGGAAGACTATCACAGTATTATTTAGTCTGAATTGTTGTAAATGATTTTGATCATTAAAATTTTCTCTATGACACTCATATGCAAATACTATTGTTACAAACATCTTTGAGAAACCTTAAATGTAAGGAAATAATGATTTTTACATCAATAAAAGTAAACAACACTAGGAGTGAATAATAATTATATTATTTACTTTATTTGTAGTTGATAAAAAAGAATTAAAAAAGATATTAACTGATGGTAAATGTTTGTAAGTGTCCTTTTACTGTAATGAACCTTCCAAGAAGATTATTCACTGATTGTTGATGAGCTGATAAAAACTTAACATCAGGATGACATTCATACACTTTCTTTTTCAACCTTTGCTGGGTTGGAAGTGTTTTCCACTTGTGGAGAAGTGTGAGTTTGTCTCACTGTTGAAGGCTTCAAAATAAATGCAGAATGAAGAACAAAGGTCAAAGCTCTGTTCAAATATATTTGTGAAATATGAATTGTGTTATGATTTTACATGTATATCTGGATCTCCTTCTTTTCATTTGTCAGTTTTATTGATATTAATGTTTTTATTTTTTAGACAAACACTAAAGTCTTTGAATACTCCCATCAACTTTTTTAGACTTTTTCTGACCAACATGCTTGTAACATCACTCTGTATTGCAACAAATCGGCATGCAGAATTTCTTATAAGAAATAGCAACTTCAAGTCATATGCAAGATCTGATGGTACATGGGAAAGAGTAACTGAAGCTGAGATGGAGAAGTAAGTGAGATACATGTCTACTGCTTTTATAAGAAAAAATACCATTTATTTGATTATTTTTAAATCATAGAGACATTTCTTATCCCAATACAGTATGTAGAATAATATGAAATGAAAAGCAATAATGTTTTGAAACAAATACCATACATGGTTTTGACATTCACACACAAGAAGGTAACATGTGTCTATTGTTACAAATCAAGACTTTGTCCAAAGATTTTGTTTGCTTGATAACTGATTTTAAAATGACATTTCAATAATCCTGAAAACAGATATGTTTGACCTTTTAATACGCCCGTCTCGAGACGGGCCGTATTATGTGACAACGGGGTCGTTTCCACATGATAACTTTAGTTCTGTATATTGGATCTTTACCAGACTTGGCCACATGGTTGCCTTGTGGAAGGGGAAGAACCCTATTTAAAATATAAGCTTTGGTAGTTTAAAGACAAACACTGAACTTCCAGTTCAGAGATGGTGGTTCAAATCCACCCCGAAGCTAAGAACAGTTATTTTTTTAATGTTAGTACATTTGTAGTCTTTTTATCACTAGTATAGGAGCATAGGTATAACCTATTGTTGAAGGTAAGAAGTGGCAGTTTCAGATGTCACAAAGCCTCAATCAATAATGTAAATTCCTAGTGCCAGTTATCTATAATTAGTGATTTTAAAGACCTCAATTATATCATTAAATGGAAACTAAACAAAAACGTCAATTTATTTTATTTATATGTCACTAGATCAATTTTATGTCTGAATATGTGATGAAATGCTGAAATTCAGATATAGTTTCATGGTTGCTATGCAGTAGAAATGGTTGCTATGCAGAGGAAATGGTTGCTATGGATAAAGACAGGTAGTATATTATTCCTATTTTTTTTATGATAAAAATATATTAAAAGAGACTGACACATTTACAGCAAAATTTGATTTTTTCATTAGCAATGATTTGTAGGAATTTTTCTTGTAGATGCAGCAAAACTGCAAGCATTCTTTTATTTTTTGGACATGAACATTAACTTCTTACCAATATTCTAGTAAGTAATATTAACAGTCACAATCTACCTTTAAATAAAAAACTGAACATATCTTTTCAATGTATTTTTTTGTAAAGAAATTCATTGATTTCGTGTTGCAATACTGAAAATCATATCTTGTCCTCACGGTTGCCATGCAGTAAAAATGGTTGCTAAGAATAAATTACAGGTTATAAATATATATTTTTTACTCTTGAAAGTGCGAAAATATAAAAAGATCAGACAGCTTTCCTGTATAATTCTATTTCTTAATATAATAATAATTATTCCATTATTATTAGAAACACTGTTGAAAAAATGACCGTAAATTGCTGCTGTAGAGGTTACTTAGCAACCGAAAAAAATATACTTCTGCTAATAATCCAAAATACAAATGAATATGGAATAAAAATTAAATATCATAGAAGATATTTAATGTGAATATTGCACACTATTTCACAATGTATAGTGTGTTTATAGTGGAACCTTTTTGTGTTTGATGAACAAATATAGGTAATTTTTGCTACTTAGTGAATGCGAATGTGGTTACCATAGAAACAGCTCTTGATTTTTCTGCAATATAGCATTTCATTTTCAAAAACAACTTTAGTGCCTTCACTTTGGTACCTAACATTAGGATGAATCACCTTTGATATCACCATACCAGTGTCTACAACTCAAACTTAGTTTTTGTCATTATTTTGCACCAAAAAGTCATAAATGGTAAAGAGTTAAATAAAAAAAAAATTTAAAAAAAATAAGGAGAAAATAAAAGCCAATTTTCTTACTTTATCAATGGCGTGGTACTTTATCGGAAATTGTGGGTTTTTAATCCGGATTATGACCTATTGGGGCGCCTAGGCTAATAAAATTATGGCCCTCTCGGAATAAGCCACCATCTAATTCGTCCGCTCCCGTCTTGTTTTTTTTTACTGGTGATACATTGTATATTTAAGCGATATTTACATAGCTTGAAGTAACTTTTCAGGGCCACAAACTAGCCTAGTGATAATCCGGCCCTTGGTTTGATAAATCTTATTTATTTCATTCAACGTTCTCGGTGGTCGGAGTAAATGGATAAATAGCTGTAAAATAGAATTTAGAGTATTGATAACAAAATATCACATCTCACACTAGCTCATTGAACAAAAAAAAAGTAAACCATGACATATAACGTTAGAAATCAAGGTCCTGGCGTGGGACAGGCACGCATATTTTCGTGTGACCCCAATGTCGCCAGATAAACTCAATTTGCGACAGTAAAACCGACGATTTACGGCGGCAACACTTCTAATACAATACAGTTATTCCCTAATTGCACAACCTTTATTTTGAACAGACCTGGGCTCGAGCCCACGACCTACCTCACTCGATCTCAAGCACGCTAACAATTCCACCAGCGATGCCGTTGTACACATACTTTACATATTAATTTCATATATCTAGATCATAATGGTTTGTTGTATTAAAATAGTTTTCTTTCTGATAAAGGATTTTTGAGAAAAAAAATTATGATAGTGTAAGTCTGACCATGCTATAGAAAATACATAGAATATGGAATAAATAAAGAATCACAGAATATCGGTGATTGCTTGCCGATAATTATAAAAGACACCAGCATTTATTCAATTAAAATTGCCATGTATATATAGAATATGTTTTTCTGATAAATGATGGTTCTGTTTCATGTCGAACACGTCTCTGTTTAGCTTCTCGCATATAGTTCATAGTAGAAGTGTCACAGATAGAGTTGTGTCTAGATTCTGACAAATCTACTATTTTCTTTGTATCTTGTAATTCCTATATGTAACAAATTGATCACTGCTTAGAAATTCATCAAAATTGTTGCCAATAGTTGGTTTAATGTTCAAACCCGTTAACATACTTGTGACCAAAAATACACAATTCCTATCGGAATGTATATCATAGCCACGTACCGAGGTCATGTCCGTCATATGAAAAGCTTTGGCTATGGGTAGTCCATCCTGAACTAATACATATTCCTCCTTTACAAAAAATAGTGTTCATATTTATTTTTTCATGTTTCTCCATTTTTTATTTCAGTAGGATCCAGGATCCTCCTAGTACAAATCTGGGTATCCTGATATGTCCTAGTAGATATTGGAATTCTGATTTATACTGGTTTAAATCCAGTACAAATCAGAATTCCAATTTTTACTAGTAGAAATTGGAATTCCAATTTGTACTAGTAGGATTTTGGATCCTGCTGGATTCCAATTTGTACTGTAACATATATGAATATATAAACAATTTGTACCTTCGCTCTCCCCCAAAAAATACAATGTTATCTTACCTTCGAATTTGTAAGTTTTTAAAAATCATATTTATACAATGTAAATGGCAGTATATGAATGAAAATCTAACACAGCGATTCATTACTCCATACGTCCTCCATAGTTCAATTAGAATATTTCTGGCTACACATGTTTTTTCTCTTTAATTAGAGGTAATATCTATCACATTACCTGTGCCTCTTATCTATCGTATATTATAAAGAAATTATATACTTGAGCAAGATCAAGTCAAAGAAACGCACTGAACTAATGTCAAAACAAATAGAAGAAAAATACAGTAAAGAAAAACCGAGTCTTAATTTTGCAATTTACGCGACACGAGTAGCCTCCTTTAGAGCCTCTCCTTGTTCATATCGGACATTGTCAATGTAAACACGATTTGGTCAAAACATGTTTTTTAATTACCAACATGCTGATACTGAATTACAGAAGAAAAATACGGGAAAGAAAACAGAGTCTAATTTTGAAATTGAAGCGACACGAGTATTCACCCATTTAGAGCCTCTCCTTGTTCATATCGGACATTGTCAATGTAAACACGATTTGGTCAAAACATGTTTTTTAATTACCAACATGCTGATAATGAATTACAGAAGAAAAATACGGGAAAGAAAACAGAGTCTAATTTTGAAATTGAAGCGACACGAGTATTCACCCCTTTAGAGCCTCTCCTTGTTCATGTCGGACATTGTCAATGTAAACAGGATTTGGTTAAAAACATGTTTTTTTAATTACCAACATGCTGATGATGAATTAAGCTACAAATAAACAACAACAACATGTAATTATGAATGCATTAATATGACAAGTTTGGAATATAAAAATAACACATAAAACAACTTTACAATTATGTTACGGCTATTTTATTATCGAGTGAGAGGGATGGGTGGGGGAATGGAATCATGTTTTATGAACAAAATATTTTGTCTCCTGTCAAGGCTGAAAAACATTGCCAGTGCCTTATTACTCCCTTTTTGTCCATTTTCTTTCTCACTATATACTCTTTAGATGTTTTTGAAGAAAAAATCTCTCCGAACAAAAAAATTTCCCAAGAACCCCTCCCCCGATACGATCAAACGGGCGTTTTACAAAAGCACGGTAATGTATGATGAGCGCTCCAGTAGATGTCATCAAAACGCGGATTATCGTTCACTAACTTAAATGTAACGTAACTAAAAGTTATGAAGAACCAAATCAGCCTGAACGTTTTGAATGTAGGAGATAACTGTATTGTATTTGAAAATTTCACGACATCAATTGGAGATTTGATTAGTTGCAAATTGAGTCTGCTGGCGAAGAGTTAGCGGAACCAGTAAACGGATATTTGCGACTATTAAATCGACAATTGATGCCGTGAAATTTTCAAATACAATACAGCTATCTCCATTTTAATGTAAACATGTGTATACATAAATGTGTATCTGCCACATTATTGACAATATGACGTAAGCGGTAATCCTCTGACAGATGAGTGAATAGTGAACACATTCCTTCGTCTGTGAAAAAAGTAGTTTCATGTAAGACCATTAAATCGACAATTGATACCGCGAAATTCCAAATACAATACAGTTATCAGGCTCCATTCTAATGTAATCATGTGTATAGATGTATATTGCCAAGTGCACGTATTGACAAGATGACGTAAGCGGCTAAAATTCTAAAAAAAAATATCTCATGCTATTTCAACCGTGGAATTGATACCGTGAAAATTACAGCAATGTCCAATCACAAACTAGGAATATTAAACAACTACATTATAATGTTTAGTAGACTATAAAGGATTGGGTTATTGCATTTAACGCCACTTTCAACAATATTTCACCTGTATTGTGGCGGTCAGTTTTATTTATGGAGGAAATCAGAGTACCAGGAGAAAACCTCCCACCTGTCACTCACTGACAAACTTGATCACATAATGTTGTAATGAGTACACCTCGCCATGAACAGTGAGTAATTGCTGTTTAACGCCAACTCAACAATTTTTCAGCTATATCATGGCGAGAACAAGTTAATTTTTAATGAGATGATGATGAGGTCCGCTTTGTTCTAGACCAACACGCTGAGTTGGATTTTTATAGTGCTAGCTCACTAAAACAACAGTCCGCGACTAGACATGTCGCTCCACTCGGACACATTATTCTGATTCCTAGCCAACCAGTATTTTCTCTTATTTCTTAATGCTGCGTGCTTAGCGGAGAAGCAACAAATACCAATGTTATAGTCTGGTTTGACCCGACCGCGAATCGAACCCACGATCTACCACACTCGAGGAGAACACGCTAACCATTACAATCAATGCGGTTCCCCATGAGCGGGGTTCGAATTCCAACTTTAGTGGTGATAGGCACTAATTGCATAGGTAGTTGTAACTCATCTGGATTTTTACATTATTATTCATAAATATCATGTTATCCTCTCTCCCTTTCTGTCAGATAATTGTGAAAAAAGGGACCGTGATCGTATGGTAGTTGGATTTATAACTACCTGTAAAATCAGTGAATATCACCATACAAGTTGTAAGTTCGAACTCTGCTCAGGGCGATGTGTAGTAAATACAACATTATGTGAAGTTTATCTGTGACGTATTAAAGGAAGGTTTTCTCAAGGTACTCCTGTTTCAACAACCAATAAAACTGACCGCCACGATTATAACTGAAATATCGTTGAAAGTGACGTTAAACATCATAAACCCATAATCCTAGAATCTGTTCAAAAGATATTTTAGTTTACCACAATAATAAACTTTATTGAAATATTTATCCGTTTTGCTAAAATTATCTATTGTAATAAATTAAGTTTATTTTTTCCAAAGTTGAGTGCATGATAAATAATATGAAGTGTGAATTGCGACAACTGGGTCACTCATATATCTGCTCCCCAAACAATGGATATATTACCGTATATCTTTTCAAAACGGCTACTACATGTACTTGTATAATATAATATATAATTTAATATCTCATTGGAAAATAAAAACGAAATTGCGTATAGTAATTTGGAATTCTAGATTTTGGGAATCATTACAAGACATTGATTTGCAGTACTAATCAACCAAACCATCGAGCTAAACAAATGATATAAGATGTCTAAAACAAAATACTTTCATGGAATAGTTTGCTAAAATTTGGTGCCAGCGCTCCGTATACAGCCCAAAATATTGAAGACTCCTTCTTCTGGAAAGTCTTTTGATGATCCACCTCTGTATGGTTTGGTTTATAGTGTTTAACGCCACTTTCAACAATATTTCAGCTATATCGTGGCGGTCAGTTTTATTGATGGAGGAAACCGGAGAACCTGGAGAAAACCACCTACCTGCCGTAAGTCACTGACAAACTTTATCATATAATGTTGTATCGAGTACACCTCGCCCGAGTGGGATTCGAACCCACAACTTTAGTGGTGATAGGCACTGATTGCATGGGTAGTTATAAACCCAACTACAAAACGATCACGACCACGATGGCCCCTCTCCTTAGTCACATACATACCAATCCAAAACCGTATATAAAATTACCATCAAAATTTATTAAATGTTTAACATTCATATAAGGGTTAGGTATTTCTAGTGTTACGATTGTTAACATATTGTTTTATCACTTATTTATATATTAGATGTTGTCACCATTCTGTGTATATATAAATTGTGGTTTTTATGAGCTGTTAAAATCCCGTTTGAGAAAAGTTGCAACAAGAAAAGAAATCAAAGAAAATGTTACATATTAATTGATGTATTCAGTACCATACATTGCAATTTTTACAATAAATATGATGTTTTTCTCCATATTATCTCAATGTTTATAATGATTTACTTGTGATATTATGCTGTGTTATTGGTGTTTCATGCCACTTTTAACAGTATACCAGTTTTTATTAACATGAAGACATTCTTTTCCTGTTATCTTTTTCTGGTGTATATACCAGAATATAAACAACAGCTAAGAACTATGAAATAATACACGTTGATACCTGATATTGCACACTTTAAATCTGGGCTGTAATTGTATTACTCTCCGAGAACTGTGCCATAATCAACGACCTAGATGTGATATTGCATGTCTTCATGTAACAAATCATTTATACCACGGTTTTACGAGTTAACCAGTCAAGTAATCTCAGTCTTCATGTTACAAATCATTTATACCACAGTTTTACGAGTTAACCAGTCAAGTAATCTC
>MJUT01050884.1:7997-26585 GCA_002080005.1 Gigantidas platifrons | reverse complement strand
CACCTCTTATGTAGATTTCGAAAAAGACAGTAGGCGCATCGTTTCCGCTACAAAAGACTACTTTTTCGTCCTTATCTAACTTTTAATTTTTTGCAGTGGCATCAAATATTGTTGGTCCGGTTCACCCATCCATCCCTTATTTCTATGTAGTTTTTATACGGCATTTTGTTGTACTTGTTCCCGTGCGGAATATATTGAAATCCTACCCACTGGACAATAAAACAATCATGCTGTGTCAGCATTCCAGTAAATGGTGGCTTTTCATTTTATAAAAAAATAACAAAAGATTGAAGATGACAAAGTGATACCGGTAAACCGGAAGTAGGAAAGGACAGCCAAAGGAAAAATGACAAGAAGACGATAACAATGTGTGCATCATATTTTAGAGAAATATTTGGTGAACAAAAATATATAACTTCATTTTTTAAGAACCATAGGTTTGTTTATAACTTTGTCGGATATAATTTTATTTAAAGTACTTGACCTCCTTTGTTTTCATCAGAACTGTTTCCCTGTGTACTTGAATCAGCTGTAGAATAAAATGACAAATATTGAGGATTGAATTACTGTTAATTCATTTAAATTCTCGGATATCAATTTTTATAGTTAAAAAAATACTAAATGTCTGTGGATACGGGTTAGGGTTATGTTGTTTAACACCACTTTCAACAATATTTCAGGTAGATCGTGGCGGTCAGTTTTAATGGTGGAGGAAACCGTAGTACCGGGAGAAAACCAACGACCTCCGCAAGTAACTGACAAATTGCATCACATAATGTTGTATAGAGTACACCTCGCATGTGCGGGGTTCGAACTCACAACTTTAGTGGTGATATGTACTGAGTACATAGGTAAGTTATAGATCCAACTACCATACGATCACTACGACGACGCCCCCCCCCCCATTTGAAAATGACATAGTCATGCATACATATACATTGTATCAAGCAAAATAAAGTTACCAAAGGGGTAACCAGGGGCCTGTTTAACGAAACTATCCTAAGACATGTCTAAAGACATGTCTTAGAACCATAGTTAGGACCATCTTAGGACAATCTTAGGACATGTCTGAGACAGCACAACGAAGCTGTATTAAGACCATCATAGTAACGATGGTCTTAAGACCATTCTAAGATATTCATTTATTAAAATATACACATGGAGTGGAGATAATTAGACCAATAAATAAAAAGATAATTTTATATTAATTATGAGCTTTCAATAAATTTAAAATCAGAATGAAATTTAAATTAAAAGACGATTTGGAGTTAATCACAAGTTTTAGAGTTAAAATGTCTCTTCTGTACAATATGCATATCGAAATTGTCAATCTATTACACTCTGACAAAGGTAAGCACCACCCTTTATTTTTATCGATATATTTTTTGACATCAATACTGTTAAAGCAATAAAATAGATATCACCATTTTCTTACACTTCTTAAAAGACTACACCAAGGGCTCTAAAATTACATATCTACGAAGCATTTATCATCGTGAAAGACGTGACTATGACGGGGCAAAAATGGGGTTCAAAACAGGTGCTGGAAAAACGTAAAACCAGTTTGTCTTTGATGGAAATTTTTAACATTGCATTAAAATGCAGAGTCTTCAGATTTTAAGAACTTTTAAATGCATCTATCAGGGTCGGATCCATGATTTCAAGGTAAGGAGGCGCACTTTAAAAAATCGCGCCGAGCGGAGGGAGGCGCGAAAAATTTTGGGGTATTTCGTGTGAAAAATCACGATTTTACGCAAATAAATCATATTTTTTCCAATTTTAGGGGGGTTCGCCCCCCCCCTGAATCCGCCCTGTCTATTGTGCGTATGTGTAAGGCATAAAAGTCAATAACGAGTATATTCACCGCGTTTATTGTGAAGTTCTGTAACACGCCTCGTCATGCTTCGCACAAGATTCCTAAGCCGTTCTTTGGGGGAAGTTTTGCCACTCCTGTAAGATAGCAGTTCTTAATTCGTCAATAGTTTGACATTTTGGATTGCGTTGGTTAATTTGTCGGCCAGTCAAGTCCCATACATGCTCTATAGGGTTCGTGTCTGGCGACATCGCAGGCCATGGAATTGTCTGAACAGCCTCTTGCTGTAAAAAATGTTGTACAATTCGGGTTCTATGTGGCCTAGCGTTGTCGTCCATGAACATTGGCCTGTCAGCCAACGAATGATTATCGAAATGGGGGACTACGTGTGGAGCGAGCACATTGTCACGGTATTTTTGGCCTGTCAGATTACCATCACGAACGTACAAGTCCAACTTACAGTCAAAGGATAAACAACCCCAGACAGTTACACCTCCACCCTTAAAAGCAGTTGTGCCCAAAATGTGGTTGTCCTGAAATGAAGTGTTTCGTTCGAGCCAAACCCTTGCACGACCGTCGGTAGGGCGTAACAAAAATACGACTTTCATCAGACCAGTGGACCCGTCTCCATGTGCGAATAATCCACCCCAAATGATCATGTGACCAGTCAAATCGAGCATGGCAATGACGTAATGTCAACTGTGGACGTTATATGGGTCGTCGCGCTCGGATTCCGTGATGGTGGAGCCGTCTGATTACAGTGCGTGTGCTAATGTGGCCTCAAAACGCTAAATTACCACGAAGTGCACCAGCTGTACTGAACGGCCGTTGCCGCACCCGTCTGGATATGAGCCGGTCCTCTCTCGGCGTCGTTTTGCGAGGTCTACCTGCACGTGAACGGTCAGTAACATTCCCCGTTTGACGAAAACGCTGCATCAGTCGTACAATGATGGAATGGTTAACCCTGAAGTTGTCTGCCACCCGTCTATGGCTAAAACCACCGTTATGCATGCCAACAGCTTGCCACCTTTCTGGTATGGTTAATTTTCGCCGCACCATACCAAACCAATAGAAAATGAAGCTTAAAACTCTACACAAAAACAATCAGCTTTCGTTCGCAAACACAAATATTAAAAAGTACACGTGGCACTTTACACACCCTGTCATATACACATAAATAAAAATCGATCAATAACTTGTTTCACAGGTAAGTAAGTATGTGTGTACAGGTAACGAAAACAGGAAACCGATTTGAAATAAGTTCATTATTAGAAAAGATATTATTGAAACAAGTCAAGGTAGTGCTTAACTGTATATATTGACATTATTAAGCTGTCAAACGAGTTATTTACGGGTAGTACATACACACTATATAGATGAAAACAGTTAGTAAAGTCGTGCAAATCGTGTTCTTTTGTATGATAGACTTTCACCTTATATAAGTAGAGTCATAGTTTGAATGTTACGCATACATCCAAAATGAGCCGAAAACGTAGCCCGAATTTATCGATGTTGTATTTTTTATTATGTGAATTAATAATCATTTATTTTACTGTGTGTATTTAATTATTATTATCTTTTACATATTTATTGAAATGTAGTTGTTACCTTAAGATGGTCCTAAGTCATTGTCCTAAAGTTAGGATAACATTTAGGACATAGCTTAGCTTAAGAGGCGATCGATAAACAGACTTAAGACAAAGACATGTATAGAATACCGTACATTTCAAACAAAAGAACTGTCCTTTATTGGATCTGGGAGGCTTCTTTTTCCGCACGAGTACACAGGTGAAGGCCGAGACGCCGAAGGCGTCGAGTCCTTTACCTGTGTACGAGTGCGGAAAAAGAAGCTTTCCATATTCAATAATGCTCAGTTCTTTTGTTTGAAATGTACGGTATCTAACTTGTACAATAATTGAACTTGTAAATAAAATGAAATGTGCATGTTTTTGGTTTTTCAGTTTTCTTTCTTTTTTTTTTTTTTTTGCTTTGTACAGAACATTAATTTATATTTCAAAGGAACACCTGACCTGCATCAAGGGGGAAATTATAAATAGATAATTTTATTCAAATCTGGTCATGTGCATTTCAATTGTATCGCAATAATCGAACCAGTAACAAAATCTACACTCAAAGATGCA
This sequence comes from Gigantidas platifrons, assembly GCA_002080005.1. NCBI lineage: Eukaryota > Metazoa > Mollusca > Bivalvia > Mytilida > Modiolidae > Gigantidas > Gigantidas platifrons. The sequence continues at coordinate 22,631 of MJUT01050884.1, read as the reverse complement.
TTTTTTGTATTGCAATCTTACATTGTTAATAAATGAAATTAAAATCTACAAGCAATTAATTTTTTTAACTTATTCTCCGTTAGTCGCCTATCCACAAATGATATCTTATACAAAAAAAAAATATGGGTTAAAATGGATTATTGCGTCGTAAATATAATCTCTTTGAAGTCGAACTTTTGTTACTGAGTCGATATTGGCGATATGCAAATAATGTAAACAGTCAAGTACACGTGTTTTGTACGTGATATCCGATTCGAATACACCTTGATAGTTATGAATAGGTTCAAGGTCAAATTAGAGAGCCCCGACATAATTTAATCGCGGTCGGACAAGGCACAAGCTGGATACCAAAATTAGGTACCGGGAACTTTTTACGCATGTTGATAATTAATCATTACTAGTTTTATTAACCATGACTCTTTAAACGGCCACCGTAAAGGGGTGCTCGACTACTGGTCTGTTTTATTTATATCGTCTGTAATAAATAATAGGTATAGAAGACAATATAAATAAAACAGACCAGAAGTCGAACACTCATTTACCTTGACCGTTTAAAGAGTCATGGTTAATAAAACCAGTAATGAATAGAATCATCAGGCGTAAAAAGTGGCCGGTAAGTAATTTGGGAGGCCAGTTTTATGAATAGCTTTGCTGGGGGTATTATTATACAAGTCCTAAGACCATCCTAAGATATGTCTTAGTCCTAAGACATCTTCGTTAAACAGGCCCCAGAAAGCTAAATCTAAGAAGGACAAACTATACAATGTCCAAAATAAAAAAAGGCAAATGGACAAATAAAATTCTACAAAACACTACACATAAAACTAAAGACCGATTACACATAAATATGTAGGAAGAACAATAGAAATCAAACTAGTAGTAGTAACATCAAATATAGGCAGTACTATGTTAATTATCCTCTACTTTTAATTGAAGTGCCTCTACCAAACCATGAAAGTGAGACGTCATGTATTTGTGTGTTAAGAGTATCGATTTTGTTACTCGATCTTTAGTTTTATGTGTATATTTTGTAGATCGCTGTTTGTCCTTTTGTACCTATTCTTTTGGCCATTGTTTTCTCTGGTCTTCTTCGATATACAGGTTCTGATTGCCCCTTTGGTGTCTTCAAACTCTTCCTAGTATGTTTTGATTACATAGATTTTGGATTGCTCCTACAGTGTGGTATTTTTTGCTTTTCATTTTATTCCAATGTTTTTGTGTTGTTGCTGTTGTGTGTGTGTGTGTGTGTGTGTGTGTGTTTGTGTACAACACGTGTGTTTGGCTTTAAGAAACAATGATGAGACTTTATGCATTTGTTGTATTCTTTATAAATTATATATTTGTGTTTTGCTAATAGAGTTTGTCAGTATTGATTTGTCAGCACTGGATACTGGTGTAGGTTCCCAGGGCTGCTCTGCACGTCCGCGAGTGGCGGATAGGGGGAGCTCTATCGACGGAGCTGTTAGGTTATAATATGGATAGGTTCCGAGGACTGATCTGTGCGTCCGCAGGTGGAGAATAGAGGAAGCCCTGTCGATATGGGTTGTCAGGTTATAATACGGATAGCCTGACCATGAAGCTTAGTAGGTAACATGCTTGGAGAGTCTCACGCTCCTTGCAAGCTAAGCACCTCTTATGTAGATTTCGAAAAAGACAGTAGGCGCATCGTTTTTGCTACAAAAGACTACTTTTTCGTCCTTATCTAACTTTTCATTTTTTGCAGTGGCATCAAATATTGTTGGTCCGGTTCACCCATCCATCCCTTATTTCTATGTAGTTTTTATACGGCATTTTGTTGTACTTGTTCCCGTGCGGAATATACTGAAATCCTACCCACTGGACAATAAAACAATCATGCTGTGTCAGCATTCCAGTAAATGGTGGCTTTTCACTTTATGAAAAAATAACAAAAGATTGAAGATGACAAAGTGATACCGGTAAACCGGAAGTAGGAAAAGGACAGCCAAAGGAAAAATGACAGGAAGACGATAACAATGTGTGCATCATATTTTAGAGAAATATTTGGTGAACAAAATATATAACTTCATTTTTTAAGAACCATAGGTCTGTTTATAACTTTGTCGGATATAATTTTATTTAAAGTACTTGACCTCCATTTTTTCCATCAGATATGTTTCCCTGTGCACTTGAATCAGCTGTAGAATAAAACGACAAATATTGAGGATTGAATTACTGTTAATTCATTTAAATTCTAGGATATCAATTTTCATAGTTTAAAAAATACTAAATGTCTGTGTATACGGGTTAGGGTTATGTTGTTTAACGCCATTTTCAACAATATTTCAGGTAGATCGTGGCGGTCAGTTTTATAATACGGATAGGTTCCGAAGGCTGATCTGTGCGTCCACAGGTGGCGGATAGGGGAAGCCCTGTCGATATGGGTTGTCAGGTTATAATACGGATAGCCTGACCATGAAGCTTAGTAGGTAACATGCTTGGAGAGTCTCACGCTCCTTGCAAGCTAAGCACCTCTTATGTAGATTTCGAAAAAGAGTGGTTGCATCGTTTCCGCTACAAAAGACTAGTTTTTCGTCCCTATCCAATTCTTCATTTTTTTTTCAGTGGCATCAAATGTTATTTGTCCGGTTCACCCATCCACCCCTTACTTCTATATAGTTTTTATATATTGTGTTGTACTTGTTCCCGTGCGGAATATTGCTGAAATCTTACCCACTGGACAATAAATAAATCATGCTGTGTCAGCATTCCAGTAAATGGTGGCTTTTCATTTTATAAAAAAAATAACAAAAGATTGAAGATGACAAAGTGACACCGGTAAACCGGAAGTAGGAAAAGGTCAACCAAAGGAAAAATGACAAGAAGACGATAACAATGTGTGCATCATATTTTAGAGAAATATTTGGTAAACAAAAATATATAACTTCATTTTTATAAGAACCATAGCTCTGTTGTTTATAACTTTGTCCGATTTAAAATAATTTAAAAAGTACTTGACCTCCATTTTTTCCATCAGATCTGTTTCCCTGTGTACTTGAATCAGCTTTAGAATAATTTTATGAGAGAGAAAAAACAACGAGAAATATTGAGGATTTGATTGCTGTTAATTCATTTAAATTCCGGGATATCAATTTTCGTGGTTTAAATAAAAAATTTAATGTCCGTGGATAAGGGTTAGGGGTTATATTGTTTAACTCGACTTTCAACAATATTTCATTTATATCGTGCCGGTCAGTTTTATTGATGGAGGAAACCGGAATACCTGGAGAAAACCAACGACCACCCGCAAGTAACTGATAAACGTTATCACATAATGTTGTATCGAACACACCTCGCCTGAGCGGGGTTCGAACTCACAACGTTAGTGGTGATATGTACTGAGTGCATAGTAACAAATCCAACTACCATATGACCACTACCACGACGGGCCCCGTGGATACGAAAATTCGCTTATCTTCATCTACAGAGCAAAAACAAATTACAGAAAAAAAATGTTTTGTATAATTTTTGTAGTTACGCGTAAATTCCCCCGCACCCAAATTCTATGCACGATATCGTAATATATGAACAATGTTAGTGCAGCGTCTTAAAATAAAAGTTGATGTGTATGAGGCTTAAACGATAGGTTCACTGAGCCTTTCGCCAGTTTTCCACCGAATAAACATAAACTTGATATATTTTAAGACACTGCATTAATATTGTGTTTATCCTGCAGAAAAATCACATTAATCTCGTTTATATTTTGAATTAAATAACAAAATTACAGCATTATCCCTTGATTGCCCCTTGTGATATTTTCTGTCAACAGGAAGTAAACGGAAACAACTAGATTCCCAACGCTCATGATCGACAGGTAACATGTGACAGGGGTTTTAAAAAAATTATATTTAGTTCAGATAACAAAATTGTTTCCAGTCATTGCAATATGCCTGCTCAAATAGAACAAGTGAAGAATAAATATATATATATATATGTGACAAATATTAGTTGAGTTCATAATGTCGAGGTTTGTATGATAAAACCCACGAAAGTGCGTATTCCACGGAAAATGAATTCAGAATAGTGTATTCCTATGGGGGTTAAGTTATGTATCATATGACTGTAAAACATACACCTATGCTACTTGTACCAAACAAGTTCGGATACAGTAGTATAGTCGGTGACATTATGTACAACTTATGACTGTGGCTGCCCACATGACTGAGGACGGATTAGCCGCACACTCGCGACTCATGAGACCCAATACATTTTTTTTTAAAGTTTTTAAAAGTTAAAAAATAAAAAAATATTGGGAAAAAACTCAAAAATGAATGTCAAGAAAAAAAACTACAAGATGAATTAAAATTTCATTCAGAAATTATTATTTGAAAAAATAGATATCAATTAGATGACTTAAGGTTTTTCATAGATATACTTTCATTTAAACAAAAACACGATTTTTTTCTTAAAATATTGATAATTTTCTCAAAATGTTAATAATGTTCTCAAAATGTTGATAATAAATAAATACCTGTTGTAGTATGTGATGTAAGTGTAGTAGGCGACGACTGAGAGACGTCAACACATCCTTGTACATGGTCACATCTATTAATGAAGTAATAAGTAAATAAATAAATATATTAGTAAATAAATAAATTGTTTAATTAACTAATTGATGAAATAAATAAATAAATAAATAAATAAATAAATAAATAAATAAATAAATAAATAAATAAATAAATAAATAAATAAATAAATAAATAAATAAATAAATAAATAATAGAGATTACATACTTGATGAATTAAATTTCAGATAATATTAGAAATTTCCGAATGTTTAATTGTTTGAATTAATTAATAATAGCAATCAATTAATTATTATTAAACAATGTATAAATTGATTAGATAATTGATTAATTGATCTTGACATGAGAAAGTACTGACTATTTAAATATTTGTATTTTCTATGTTTCATTTTTATGACAAAAATGCTTAAACAACGAAAGTCAACAAATATCAACAAAAGGAATAATTAGCTCTCATCTAAAATCATGGAACGCAACCAAAGTAACCACGACTGAGATCCAGTAAGTTTTGGCTTGGGACAGGGAAAGGGAAAAATTGAGGGGTAACATAGAATAAGATAATCCTGGCTCTTCTTGTTGATTGAATTTCCAACAGCAATGCGTTTTTTTTCAAACTCAATTTAGTACAAAAAAAGAGTGAATGAGTGACAAATGAGCAATTTTTCAGCTATATCATGGCGAGAACAAGTTACATTCATTGAAATGATGGTGATGTCCGTTTTGTTCTAGATCAACACGCTGAGTTGGATTTTTACAGTGCTAGGTGACTGAAACAACAGTCCGCGGGTAGACATGTCGATCCACTCTGACACATTATTCTTATTCCGAGTCACCTAGTCTTTGCTCTTACTCCTTAATGCTGTGTACTTAGCGGAGAAGCAATGATGAAGGCTATTCCAAAAACACGTTGTACGAACCAAATATAATATCTACATTTGTATTACAAATGAAGAACATCACTTAACTATCTATTGGTAATACGAGATGTTTCAGATAACTTTCAACTAGTTGATTTTTTAGACCATATTCCGAGTATTTATTTAGTAATAATTGATTGTTCAAACAAATTCAGGTTATCTGTTTAGTAATTACTAATTGTTTTTTCAGACATATTTCAACTAGTTAATTTTTAGAGCAAATTTTGAGTATTTATTTAGTAATATTTGATGTTTCAGACATATTTCGACTATCTATTTAGTAATTTTAGATTTTTCAGACGAATTTCCGTCTTCTGTTTAGTAATTAATAATTGATTTTGTAATGGTTTATAGCAATAGTTGATTTTTTCAGACATATTTCGAGTATCTATTTAGTACTTGTAGATTTTTCAGACGAATTTCGACTAGATATTTTCGTCTTCATTAGACAAATTCCAACTAATATTTAGTGATATTTTATATTTCAGACCGTTTCCTATATGTTAAATAAATAATATTGGTCTTTCAGACACAATTCGTAATAGTTTTCAACAATAGTTGATCTTTGTAGACTCTTTAGTAATTGATTGTAGATTTTTCAGGCATATTTCGACTAGTTGATTTTATATTAGATATCTACACATTATTAGATAAATTCAGACTATTTATTTACTAGTAGTAACAGTTGATTTTTCAGACACAATTCGTAATGATTTATAGCAATAGCTGATTTTTCAGACATATTTCAACTATCTATTTAGTGATTTAGCTGGTTTTTCAGCCATATTTTGTAATAGTTTATAGCAATAGTTGATATTGCAGACAAATTTCCACTATCTGTTTACTGATTAATAGCTGATTTTCAAGACATATTTTGACTATCTATTTAGTAACTTAGCTGATTTTTCATCACATTTCGTAATAGTAATTAGCAATAATTGATTTTGCAGACAAATTTCCGCTATCTGTTTAGAAGTTAATAGCTGATTTTTCAGGCATATTTAGACGATATATTTAGCAATATATTGATTTTTCAGACACAGTTCGTAATAGTTTTCATGAATAGTTTATTTTTCAGACAAATGTATGCTGTCTGTTTAGTACTTATAGTTGATTTTTCATATCAAACTTTTCAGACAAATTTCTGCTATCTGCCTAGGAATTCATAGTTGATTTTTTGCCGATTTTTCATTCCAATTTAGAACTACTATCTTCTATGTTTTTGTTAAATTGGACGTACAGTGGTGTTTATATATATATATGTTCCAGACCATACGCGTATTTGGACCGTACGCGTACGGTCCGGACCGTATGAGTATACTCGTACGGTCCGACCATACGCGTATGGTCCGACCGTACGCGTACGGTCCGACCGTATGAGTATACTCATACGGTCTAGTACGAGCTGGACCATACGGGTATTTAGACCATATGGGTTTTTTCAATATTAACATTATATCATAAACTTTTATTGAGTTTTACAAATTACATTTATCATAATTATTATTACTTTAAGCAAAACACCATCATCTCATGAAAAGTAAACAGTTTTTGAACTATAATGCAATTTTAATTGTCTACCTGAATCACATTTTCGCATGCACGCCCAGAGTGACACTTGCTGCTACAAGGAACGCCGGACTTTCTACACTTACATGTTTTTTTCATGCATGTTCCCTTGTATTTACATCTTTTGCTTGCAAGAGAAAAACTTGCTTGTTTTGCAGCAGCATGCAGAGAAATTTCTTCTTTTTTCCAATGCGAAGTTTCAACCTTACGTGTCAAAAGTTCTATATCACCCATACATTTTGTATCATAACATGAATTTAACACATCAAATTCACATGATAATTTGTAAAAACTTGCATCTTTACCAATAATATCATCAACCCTAAACAATAATCGTGGTAGATCACCAGATGCCCCATCAACAATAGGTATTCTTGCGGTTACAAAACTACCTTTTTCAATTTTTGCATTGGACTTTGACACTTTCTTATATTTTCTCATCGTATTTTCAACAGATTTTTTATAATTTCTGTCCAACATCTGTTTTATCCTGTCGTGAGTTGTAATTTGTCCGTCGTCTGTTTTCATTGTACAGTTTCTGTCGTCATTAGGGTCAACTATAATGTCGTTCAGTACCATAAAGTCATCAACTGCCATGAGTTCATCCTGTATATGTCTGTAATCTGTAACATCGTAAGTCTCAGTATATATTTCGGTCGTTTCAGTTCGTCTTCGTTTTCGGGTCGGTTGTACATGTACGTCAGCCATAACGGAAAACACGTTAGTCTGTGAGCAACCAAGGCGACCATCGAATCCCCGCGGGAAATGCCAGGCTCAATATATGTGTGCGTCAGTTACAGTTCGTGTCTGTGAACCTGTCTGTTCATCGGTATGTGAATCCGTCTCGATTTCTGTCTGCGAGTTAGTTTCGGTTTCCGTCTGTGAGTCGGTCTCAGTTTCTGTCTGTGAGTCGGTCTCAGTTCCAGTCTGTAAGTCTCCGTCTGCGTCAAACATGTATTCGACCTAAATATGCGTCAAATGTTTCTTCCCACATTCTGTTTACTGGCGATTACTTTAAAAACTTTATTCAATTTTTTTTTTAATATATTTTAGATTCGAATAACGTTGATCTGTAAAATATTTTTGAAGCCTCGATAATCTCTTAAAACTAGGAAGACCGTACGCGTACGGTCCGACCGTATAGGTATTTTGAAAAAATACGCATACGGTCCGGACCGTACGCGTACGGTCCAAATACGCGTATGGTCTGGAACATATATATATATAAATTGCTAAGTCAAAACTCATATTGGTGGTGAACTGTTCATAACCATTTTTTGGAGTATTATTTTTACACATTGAACCCGTGATACGTTTTTGCTATTAAGCTATCGTGGAAATATCTAATTGTTGAATAATAAAATGCAAAGCAAAAAATACCACAATGTGAAAACAGCTCCAAAATCTAATAGAAAAATCGTAGAATCCTTTGGCTGAGTGACCGTGTGATATGACCAAAAAAATACGAATCGTACTTTCGTAATATTTTTCAAAAACCAATCCATAATAAAAAAAAAAAAGAAAAGGAATGGACAGGGTTAACTAATTTTATTGACCCAAACCTCCTCTCTTAGGGAAATAATGCGGTAAAACAAATACAATACCAATATAGACTAGCCGGTAGATAACATGTGTTAACCGTGTTTACTAAAGTTGTGAGTTCGAATCCAGTTGATGGCGAGGTGTACTCGATACAACTGTATGTGATTAACTTTGTAAGTGACTTACGGCAGGTTAGTGGTTTTCTCCGGATACTCCGGGTTCCTTCACCAAATAAAACTGACCACCACGATATAACTGAAATATATTGTTGAAAGTGGCGTTATCACCATAAAGCCCCCCTAACATTATAACAGTGTAAACAATAAACACCATATAAAGCTTACCGTTGTACATCACTACATGAACATGACATACCACATCTAGGACCGTAGCTATCACCTGAGCATTGTCTACATTGTTCTCCACCCTGGGAAGTGAATCCTTCGTTGCAACCTTGTAATATGGAAAATATATGTAAAAACTAATTAATAACTTCTATTTATAAAATCATCGAAGAAGCAAAAATATACTAGCGTTAGGATTATGGTGGTTAACGCCATTTTCAACAATATTTCAATTATATCATGGCGGTCAGTTTTATTGGTGGAGGAAACCGGAAGACCCGGGGAAAACCACCGACCTGTCTCATGTCACTGAAAAACTTGATTACATGTTGTACACCTCGCCTGAGTAGGATTCGAGTTCACAACATCAGTGGTGATAGACCTTTTGCATAGGTAGTGATATATCCAACTACCATACGATCACGGCCACGACGGCCTGACCTCATTAGACGTGACAAAGTTAGCCAAAGGTCAAGATGTTTCACTAACAAACAAACAAACAAAAAACACTTCTGCTTTCTATATTTTCATTTCTCACGTATAAGGAATTTTATGTGTGTGAAAGTATCATGATCAAAGCGTATATAAACACGACGGGTGCCACTAGTGGAGCAGGAACTGCTTACCCTTCCGGAGCACCTGAGTTCACCCCCGGTTTTTAGTGGGGTTCGTGTTACTTGATCTTTAGTTTTATGTGTATGTTTTGTAGATCGTTGTTTATCCTGTCCTGTTGTACTTTTTCTTTTGGCCATTGTGATGTCTGTTCTTCTTCGATATACGGATTCTGATTACCCCTTTGGTATCTGCAAACTCTTCTTATCATTCACAGGTCAAAAGTTTCTCTGTCCTAAAATGGTTCCATATATGTTTGATATTAGATAGGTTTGACGATGTCATAGAGATAATCAGAAGACGTAAATCAAAAAGGGCAAACAATACAATGACGAAAAGAGCAGACAATACAATGACGAAAAAGAAAATGGACAAAGAGTGATCTATAAAACATTACACAGAAAACTAGTAAAGATTGCGCAACAGGAACCCCACTAACTCAGGTGCTTCGGAATGGAAAGCAGCTCCTACTGCGGTAGTGGAGACTTATATACTAGTACCAAATTATTATACGATATTCTTGATTTTACCACCTTTGAAAGTATAATATTTATTTTAACATTTTCATATAGTTTTGCGAACTTTTGTTTTAAGCATATAATGTTAAAACAGAAATGTACATTGTTGACGTCACAATGCTTTTATAGTAATATTTGGGGAATCGAAAAAATATTACAGGTAGATTATGAGGGGAATAAAAACTATATTCGTTCCTGCTTTTTATGCTGAGAATTTCATGAAAATCGATTGAGAAATAATATTAATTATCAATAAAAAATGCTTTCATATGAAATATACAAGGAAATGTTTAAGTGCGGAAATACTTGTAACTCGTGACTGCACGGTACCTTTCTCCTACGACAAAAATCATTGTCATAAACAATATTGCAAAATGTAAACAACAACACATATGTTATACTGACCAACACACATGTTATGTTCATCAACACATATGTAATACTCACCAACAAACATGCTATACTCACCAACACATGTCATACTCACCAACACACATGTTATACCCACCAACACATGTTATACTCACCAACACATATGTTATACTCACCAACACATGTTATATTCACCAACACGTATACTATGCTCACCAACAAATGTAATGCCCATTAACACATATGTTATACTCACCAACACATGTTATACTCACCAAAACATGTCATACTCACCAACACATATGTTATACTCACCAACACATGTTATACTCACCAACACACGTTATACTCACCAACACATATTATATTCACCAACACACGTTATACTCACCAACACATGTTATATTCACCAACACGTATACTATGCTCACCAACACATGTAATTCCCATTAACACATATGTTATACTCACCAACACATGTTATACTCACCAAAACATGTTATACTCACCAACACATATGTTATACTCACCAACACATGCTATGCTCACTAACACATGTTATACTCACCAACACGTATGCTATGCTCACCAACACATGTTAAACTCGCCAACACACATGTTATGCTCACCAACACATGTTATGTTCACCAACACATGTTATACCCACCACACGTATGCTATACTCACCAACACATATGCCATACTCACCAACACATGCTATAATCACCAACACATATGCTATGCTCACCAACACATGCTATAATCAACATCACATATGCTATACTCACCAACACATACTTTATACTCACCAACACGTATGCTATACTCAACAACACATATGCTATTCTCACCAACACATGCTATAATCACCAACACATATGTTATGCTCACCAACATGTATCCTATACTCACCAACACACATGTTATACTCACCAACACATATGTAATACTCACCAACACATGCTATAATCACCAACACATGTTATACTCATCAACACATGCTATAATCACCAACACATATGTTATACTCACCAACAATGTTATTCTCACCAACACATGTAATACTCACCAACACATATGTTATGCTCACCAACACACATGCTATAATCACCAACACATATGTTATACTCAACAACACATATGTTATACTCACCAACACGTTATACTCACCAACACATATGTTATGCTCACCAACATATTTGTACCCCAACACATATTTCATACTCTCCAACAAATATGATATACTCACCAACACACATGTTATACTCACACATATGTTATACTCACCAACACATATGTTATATTCATTAATACATGTTATACTCACCAACCGATATGTTATACTCACTAATACATGTTATACTCACCGACACATATGTTATACTCACCAACGCATCTATCTTCTACTTTCTCATAGTAGATACAACATATCGGTATTATTGTTCCCCTAAAATGTACGTCACATGTGCTTTTATCATAAATAACAAATACAAAGCATGTGTACATTTGTAGATATGAAAAGAAAGTTTTAACAGTGATGGTAAACAATTATATTCAATTGAACATGTAATAGACCAATTTGGAAATCCAGGTCTGGGTTTGGGACAGCTGTTGGTACGTACACGGAACCTTGCAGTGTAATCATTTGAGAAATCACCATAGAAAAGAATGTGGTAGTGAGATCGGGTGGTTCAAAAGGGAGTTTAAGCTATACGTGCACTCTTGAAAAGAAAATGGTGACCTTATATATCGTGCTTAGGTAAAAAATCTGAACGCTTCTTTACTTATTCGATTTTCATATGCGTCCTCTTTTAAATGCGCCCTTGTGTAACACAAACTTACCAGTACGTATAATGGATTGAATACAAATGGATAAAAACATTAGTCCAAGAAAATACTGAAGATACCATAGGTAATCAGAAGCCGTAAATCAAAGGAGAACAGACAGTACAATAGATAAAAGAAAAGGGACATAAATGACAAACAATAATTTACAAAACATTACACAGAAAATTAAGATTGAACAACCCGAACCCCACTGAAAACCGGGGGTAAACTCAGGTGCTCCGGAATGGTGCACAATGGTGTACACTAAATGTATATTGATGGACAATATTTTATTTATTTCTACAAGATTTTGAAAAAGTAGAAAAAACGAGCGTTTGTTGAGCGTTTCTTGCTTGTTTCGCAGAGAGAGATTGTAAATACATTTTAACGACAATATACGTATATTGTGTTTATACTGCAATGAAAAAAAGTCCAACACAATCGCTATAATATACCAGGAAAAGAGAAGAAACAATCGTCGTTCGAATCGTTTATAAGATCAACTAACTGTCCTCTATCACATCCGCGCTTTATGCTGTTACCGTGTCTTTCCGTCCGGTCTACATGAATCGGGTACCAGAAAAAAACTTTTTTTTATTAGGTCCATGACTAAATAACACTGAAGGTAATGATATCCCTTAACTTGTACTAAAAATCACGATTGCAGTATAAAATATATTGTGAATCTGAGGTTTATTGATGGCATAGGTAGTCTTAGGTTCAAATAGTTAAACCCAAGGATTTATTTAGTCCTACTATATAAATTCTTGTTAAACCCAACCACATTTTACTGGAGTGCCTGTACCAAGCCAGGAAAGTGAGCAGTCGTATATGTATTTGTTAGGTGGTATCAATTTCTCCTCTATCTATAATTTGTTTCTATTAGTATTTGAACTGTTCTGGCAGTGTGGTATTTTTTTTTTCATTTTATTAGCTGGATTTATATCGATATCATTACCGGTGGTTAAGCCAAGTAGTCAAGGCCTGCATGGTCCCTGAAATGAAATTAATATATAAAACATTTCAGGACTTTACAGACATGACATTGTGAATCGTACATAGTTTGGAAAAACTGGCTTTTAATTTCTGCACTATTTTTTTTAGTATACTAATGTCGTTGATTTTGGTCATTTTTTTTTGTCCTGATATTTTTTTACAAGGAGTATTTTAAAAACATAAATTCATACTTTTCGAGTTTTAAAGTAAAAAGTCCACCCATTCTCATTTATTTTCATGTTAATTACACCTTATATAAGAATCCTGAATTTTGATTGGTTAAAAGCCGGTGTATTTTTCGTGTATTGTCATATTTAGGATTAATTTCGTTCATTTTTACCACTGCCGGGGTGTTTGCATGCGGATTTAACTTTTTTCCCTGTGTGCCGTGGTATTTGCGAAGACGTATTTCACTTTTTTACCCTCGCGTGCCTCAAACCGCCAAATTCATTCGGAATAATTCTTCTTTACCTTTATACGTAAGGTAACGTGATTAATCAAATTTGAAACCCGGAAGTGTTCTGATGTAAACGTAAAACAGCAAAAAAAAAAAAAATGTCAGACGACAACAGTATGGTGAAATACCCATAAAAAAAATAACAAAAATCAAAATTCCTCAAAAGGTTTATAACTAGTTAAAACGTTCCTGAAAAAAACCCAATAAAAACAGAATATTCCTGAAAACGACAAACAAAAGGTATTATTTATTTAGCCAGTGTTCTAATTAATATTCGGAGTAATTAAACAGATATATCATATTTGGAGGGGTATTTGCGAAAAATACCAGTCTTGAGATTTTTCGTCTCTCGATTGGTATTTTTCGCAAATACCCCTCCCAACCATGATACATCTGTTCAAAATAAATTTCGGACATAAATTCATGTCTGTACAACGATATATTCACCTATTCATATGACCTTAGGTGACCTTTTACTATGCATGCGCGAAGTCTGTTGAGGAAAAATGTCTGCCGATGGGAAACCTGCACGCGGTCGTATGAGAATTTTAACTGATTCTACTAGAAAAAGAAACACGAATTAAAATAGGCCACCGACATGACCGTTGGATGAAATTGAAGGAGGCGTTTAGAGTACAAATTCATGCCGCAGTGTAAACATCGGTGTCATTGCGCATGTAGTCCGGAAATTAGGACATGCATAATTACTGATGCTGGGAGACAGACCGCACAAAAAAAAACAAAAAAAAAAACACACACACAAAATATATAAATACGTAAATACACGCTTTTTTTTGGTCGAATCTCGCCACACAACGTTTTATAATCATACTTAGTGGGTAAATATTAACATTCAACGGAAAAAAAAGTAAGTTAAAAAAAATACCAAACGCAATGACATTTTACCTTTAACATACAAAAATACGACAAATAAAA
>MJUT01050874.1:1111039-1136534 GCA_002080005.1 Gigantidas platifrons | reverse complement strand
ATTTATCCAAAAACACTCTTAGCAGGGGCGGGGGCGCACCCTCCCCCCCTAAGATTGAAAAAAATATGATTTGTTTGCGTAAAATCGTGATTTTTCACACGAATACCCCCAAAATTTTAAGTGCGGCCCCCCTAACTTGAAAGCCTGGATCCGATCCTGCTTAGGACACCTATTTTGGTGTCATACCTTTACCATAAATTTAAGGACATATCGCAAATTAGGACACTTTCATTAACCCGACTTAGGACAAAGATATGCCATAAGACCATCCTAAGATACGTCTTAGTTCTAAGATACCTTTGTTTACACGGCCCATGGTTCCTACATTGAACTGTCTCTGGAACTGAGAAACAGGAGACTGAAATATTTCCGACTTATTCTTTTAAATAATGTCGGTCATAAAATTACACGGTTTTTGATTTAATGACTAATTCAGTTTTAAAATATTACAGATTGCAAAATATTCATCTTTCATTAGATTTCTGAACTTATTTTTATTCTGGTGTTGCTATTTTACATGCGGTCACACATCAATCAGTTAAATTCATATGCAATAAAATTTCCAACTGAGAAAATAAATAATAACCACTTGAATTAACAGCTTATCAATTATATGTAAAATCATTATTGTCGGCACAAAATGAAAATCTGGCGTTCGTCCTATAAGTATTTACAAGTTGCCGTGGTGATCCTGTTATATGCGTACAGTAAATAAAGTAGTATGATAAGGAGGTATTCACACAGTGCTTGTAGAATTTCATAAACATACCATTATGTGAAGCACACCACACTTTTTATAGAGACAGCAGAATGTCAGCGCAATGCGCCATCTCTCTCAAGGTCCTTAACCAATTTTTTTAAATATGTAGTTTTAGTTAAATCTCATAATAATTATAACATGCATTAAATGTTTGCAAAAAAAAAAAAGTTATCACAATAGAGAGAGGGACACCAACTCCAGAATCCCTTTATAATCCACCCCTTAAATTTATGAAAATTAGCATCACATTAATATATTCTAGATAAATCTGAGAGAAAAAATGTGACCATCATTAATAGTAAATTTCTTGTATGTAAAATATATAAAACAGCAATAGGATATTGTTTTATCATTTAAGGGTGTAGACCTGGGTTACCCTTAAATTTTCCCATCAATCAATTTAAAAAAAAATTGCATCATGGAATAGTTATTTCTAAATACATTATCTGCCAAAGTTTCAAAAATGTTCACCGTGCAGTTTTCTCAATAGCACATTCTAAATATAGCAATTTTGGGGGTAATACTAGTTTCGGAAGATTCTAATAGATATGCACATTTGTTTCTGATTGAAAGGGAATATTTTGGCTTAAATACACTTGCGAGTGTTGTTGTTGAATAAATATGAAATATCTAGCATATCTGAATATCCTTTTTGGAGATAATCACGTGCAAAACAGCGGAAACTGCAAAAAAGTGGGGATGCCCTGAGGACCACCTTGGTATTAAAAATCGGATTAAAAAAAATCCTGTCAATTAATTTCCACCAAAAAATGTTACACTGAAGAATAGACATATAGACATCATTGCACCAAATTATACAAACTTTTACCGTCCGATTTTTAAAATAGTTAAATTTATGTTTTTATGGCACCCAGAAAAAAAATGAAATTGTCGAGGAAAGTTACCACACACCCATCTTTTGCTAGTTTCTTTGTTTGTGAGATAAAAAATAACTAGTTACCTATAAGAAAAAACTTTTGAATTCTTATAATTGACACAGTGGATGTCCAAATTACCAAATGACTGCATTTGTCTTTTTTATTTTCTGGTCGGCTGGGGAGGGGGAGGGGTGGTTTGAGGGTCACTATACCTGATTAATTCATTAATTCATTAGAAAAAATATAATATAAGAGAGGATCAGATAATATTACATTTTTTCCCCAAACATAGCTTTCTATTTTTTACTACTGTATAATTTGCTCTATAGTTTCATAATATCTAAGATTCTGATGAAAATAATTATTTGTTTGTTTTTTTTACAAAACCTTGAAAGTCAACAGAAAAAGGTTGTCACACAAATTGTGTTACATTTCTGGCATTTTTGACAACATATTTTGATGAATATTTTTTCTGGAAAGAGATATTTCAATGATATTTTGTGGGCATATAGTAATAACACAATGCCTGACACTGGCATAAGTAGCAATAAGATATTAAAATACAAGGAGCATAGCTATGGAAAGGTAAAAGGAAAAGGAGTCATATTTTTTAACTGGCCAAATCCAATGTAAACAATCTTTACCACCAAGAAGCTTGGAATTGAGGTGGAATTTTCAAATGCACAGATGATCAAATATTTGAGAAGACACTGAAAATAGAGTTATCTCCCATACCCCAGGTCTACACCCTTAAAAAAAATAAAATTAGTCAAATCTGTATTAAGAGGTCACCTTTGGGGCAAAGAAAAAGTGGTTGCTTAAGACAGGTGACCTCTTAAAACAGGTTCAATTCATATGATTAGTAAAGATGAATGAAAACTAAAGGCTCAGATGAGCCTGTATCGCTCACCTGACATAACTAAGTCCTCTTAAGAATGTTTGCATGCCGAATACATCTAAGTTACTATTCAAATCCCATAGGGTTCTATGTTAAAACTATGTCTGCTCATGGCAGCCACCTTGGATGGAGGTCGTGGTCACCGGACACAATTTTGAAAGTATACTACCCAAGGACCATCCATGCCATGTTTGCTTTAAATTGACTGACTGGTTTCAGAGGAGAAGACTTTTAAACAATTTTCCCATAGGGTCCTATGTTAAAATTATGTCCGCTGATGGTGGCCATCTTGGATGGAGGTTGGGTTCACAGGACATAATTTTGAAAGTTGACCACCTAAGGACCATTCATGCCATGTTTGCTTTAAATTGACTTGCTGGTTTCAGAGGAGAAGACTTTTAAACATTTGTTCCATAGGGTCCAATGTTAAACTAAATCGAGTCATGGCGGCCATCTTGAATCTCCGATCAGCAAACGATTCACAAGTTTAGTACAAGATCACCCAATGATCATTCCTGTAAAGTCACAATTCAATTGGCTTAGTGGTTTCTAAAATTTCGACCAATCAGAACATATCATGAGCCCTGGCAGCCATGTTGGATTTCCGATCAGTGCCAAAAACAAAATCTTGTATATGACCATCTAATGAACATTTCTGCCAAGTTTGGTTCAAATCTGTTGCGTGGTTTCAGAAAAAAAGATGAAAATGTGAAATTCCCATAGGGTCCAATGTTAAACTTAGTCGAGTCATGGTGGCCATCTTGAATCTCTGATCGGCAAACGATTCACAAGTTTAGTACAGGACCACCCAATGATCATTCCTGCAAAGTCACAATTCAATTGGTTTAGTGGTTTCTGACAAGAAGATTTTCAAGGTTTCAACCAATCAGAACACATTATTGGCCCTAGCAGTCATGTTGAATTTCCGATCTACACCAAAAACACAAATCTGGTAGAGGACCATCCAATGAACATTTATGGCAAGTTTGGTTGAAATCTGTTCAGAAGTTTCAGAGAAGAAGAGTTAAATGTGAAAAGCTAACGGACGGACAGATGCTTACCCATGACAAAATCTCAGTGGCTTTTCAAGACAGGTGACCTCTTAAAAGAGGTTCAATTTATATGAAATGTTCTATGATGGGACAGGAAAAGGGTGACCTTTTAAGACAGGTGACTGCTTAATATAGGTGACCTCTTGGGCAGGTTTGACTGTGTATATTTAACCTGTTCAATACATCCTTTTTTTTTGGGGGGGGGAGGGGTTGTAGTCGTGATCGTATGGTGGGTGGATTTATGACTACCTATCCAATCAGTGCCTATCACCACTAAAGTTGTGAGTTCGAATCATGCTCATGGCGAGGTGTACTCGATACAGCATTATGTGATAGAGTTAAATCAGTTTGGTAGTCCGGGTTTTCTCCACCAATAAAACTGACCACCATGATATATGTATATGTGGTAACTGAAATATTGTTGAAAGTGGCATTAAACACCATAAACCAACCAGACCAAATCTTCTTTTCATATGTTTTCCAATTGTAATTGCATAGCTGGGTAGACTGTATTTATATATGTAATCTGTACAGGTCTATTTTTTTTATTGGTATGTAGTCTGTGTAGTGTTTTTTTAAGATCTTTTATTTATGTGTAGTCTTTTTTGATTTTCTTGCATTAGTTTGTTCTCTGTGCAAGTTTTTTTTTATTTGTTTGTATTGTAATGTTCTTACTTTTACACTAAGTAATGATCTTATTTAAACAAGAGGCTTTTACTTTATAAATCCATAATGTAAAGTTCTAAAATTTTATTATCCAAATTAATTTATGATGTTACAGTTATGATGGTCAAAACATGTCTCTCTTACAAGTTGCATTCACACTCTTTCTAATCTCAGACTCCTCCCATCAAACATGTATTCTATTTCACAGATGCCAAAATGTTTACATGGCACCATTATATAAATATAAAGATGTCACTTAAAAATACATAGATCAGATAAAGTCATATATACCAATAATCTTATTATGTGAAAGTTGTAGTTGACCAAAGATTTATAGATAAGATCTGGAAGTAATTAGATACACATCCCAAACCTGAGAAAGTTATAACCCCAACATTTTCATGTTAATTGTATTTAATAATTACAACAAATAGCAATAATCTGTTAAGTTTAGCTATCAAAATAAAATATCAAAACCAATATATCACAGTATTTATTTGGCCATTATGAACAAAAATATCAAGAGGGAAGCATATTGACACCATTAAATAATTCAACACTGCCACATGTTTATGCCTGTCTCAAGCCTGAATCTAGATTTACAACAGGTTCTGTCAATTTGTGTTTTGTAGAATGAGATTATTGCCCATCATACATAATAAATTTTGACAAGAAAGGCAGCTTTTTCTCACTAATGAGACAGCACAGTTCCTATTTTTAGCCGTGTGAGATATCCTTTTCTCACTTTTGAGACAGACCAGTTCCTATTTTTAGCGATGTGAGATTGTCTTATCTTGCACTAGTGCAAGACAAAAAAATCACGTGCGTTTTACCGGCAAATACATGTTGTACAGTTTATGTCAACTGCCCCCAGTTCTCCATGCTTCACCAATAAAACCACGATTCTATTACATAAGTATTTTTAAATTAATGTATGTATACTATTCTGCTAGCTAATAATTTAACTATCGTGCACCTTTCATGTTTCACAGTGTATGACTTTCAAGTCAATGTTTGTTTACTTTGAGTAAATAATAGAGTGCTCTCCCTTGTTAGTAACTAACATACCTCCCTTTGACCAAATTCAAATATTTTTTCACAGCCACAGGTGTAGTGTTGAGTTACATTTATCATATTTATCATAAATACATTGTATTTTATTATGAAATACATTTAAAATACTGCCAAGACACGGATGCATATGAATAAATTGAATGTTTACTTCAGCAATGGAAACAAAATTTGTGGGAAAACGCTTGACCGGGAATGTAAACAAAACAATTAGGTAACAGCTGATAAAAGTGAGAAATAAAATCAAACACACTTTTTGGGTAAGATTTCAATCGTCCGATGACTCGGCGAGCCTCGTCAGCAAACGATTGTAATCTTACCCTCGGGTGTCGGAGATTTCCCCGTCTTGCACTTTTGCTGGTGTTAGATTCTATATGTCTCAACCCGTGGGTGAGATAAGAATTTCACACTACGGTACTTTTCCCGTAAAAATTTTACATTTCGCAAAATGTCATTCTAAGCCAGGAATGTCACATTATATACCTGTCTGATAGCTGAATAACAGATATATTACTGATTTAACCATTGTTTTTTTTTTCTTAAATACAGAATCCAACCGTATTGAATATATTTGTGTCTTTTATTTTCATTTTTTCGTATTTCTAGATTTCCTTTTCCGTACCTTTGACGTCATTCTTCAATGACCCCTCAAAATATGTGTCACGTCATATGTCATGTAGGAATGTCTCATGAAGGAAAATACTGTACTTTCAATTAAATATTAGTGAGAAAAAGAATCAAACACCGGTAAGAGGCAAGATGGGAAAAATCTCAGACACCCGCGGGAAAGATTTCTATTGGTCTCCAACTCGGCGCAGCCTTGTTGGAGACCACAAATCTTTCCCTTGGGTGTCTGAGATTTTTCCGTCTTGCCCTCTTACCGGTGTTAGATCCTTTATATCTTTAGAAAGGGACGTCATGACCATGATCGTATGGTAGTTGGATTTACAACTACCTAGGCAATCAGTGCCTATCACCACTGATGTTGTGAGTTCGAATCTCGATCAGGGCGAGGTGTACAACATTATGTATTAAAGTTTGTCAGTGACTTGTGAAAGGTCAGTGGTTTTCTACGGGTCCTACGGTTTCCCCCATCAATAAAACTGACCACCACGTTATAACTGAAATATTCTTGAAATTGGCGTTAATCACCATCAAACCAAACCAAAACCAATTTATTTTTGGATATTTTTATTTGTCACGTTCCTAAGCTTTCCAATCTTGGTTGTGTAGTTTCTATTATTTCTGTCATAATCTCAGGCTTTAAAATGTCTTTAACCTACAGCAGAAATACAAACAATTTAGATAATACAAAGCATGATGAAAAAACACAAACTTTAAGAGGACACATAGGATCCTGTTAAACTCTTTCCTCTAATGGTGGCCATCTTTGGTCAACAAAATAAAATACACAAACTTTAAGAGGACACATAGGATCCTGCTAAACTCTTTCCTCTAATGGTGGCCATATTTGGTCAACAAAATAAAATACACAAACTTTAAGAGGACACATATGATCCTGTTAAACTCTTTCCTCTAATGGTGGCCATCTTTGGTCAACAAAATAAAATACATAAACTTTAAGAGGACACATAGGATCCTGTTAAACTCTTTCCTCTAATGGTGGCCATCTTTGGTCAACAAAATAAAATACACAAACTTGAAGAGGACACATAGGATCCTGTTAAACTCTTTCCTCTAATGGTGGCCATCTTTGGTCAACAAAATAAAATACACAAACTTTTAAGAGGACACATAGGATCCTGTTAAACTCTTTCCTCTAATGGTGGCCATCTTTGGTCAACAAAATAAAATACACAAACTTTAAGAGGACACATATGATCCTGTTAAACTCTTTCCTCTAATGGTGACCATCTTTGGTCAACAAAATAAAATACATAAACTTTGCAAAGGATCATACAAGAAAAATTTCAGCCAAGTTTTCAATCAAACAGTCAAGTGATTTCTCAGAAAATTTTTAATACATTTTTTTTCTCATGGGGTCCTATCTTAAGCTTTAACCTGTGATGGTGACCATCTTGGATTTTTGTAAAGGACCATCCAATGACCATTAATGTACAGTTTATGTATTGTGCATCTTCGTTCTGTGTCTTGTGTGTAATGTTGTCTGTCTTTCTGGATTGTCCAGTTTTGATATTTCTTTTAGATTCTCTCAAACATTTACATGTCAAATGTGTTAACAAAGCTATTAACAAATACAGGCTGTGACACGGATAAACACAAAATAGCCCTTTGTTAAAATGGTACAACATAATTTTTTCCTGCAGAAAATGTATTCCCATCTTGGCAACTACTATAATTTGCTACACTCCCCCTTAACATCTGACAGAACATGCTCACAGAAAATTGTGATGAAATGATGAAAACACTGTTTCAAAATCTTAAAGAGCGTCTTTCGAGCTTTTTTACTATCACATCCCAAAAGTAAATCTCTCTGACAAGTTGATCAGACTAGAGGCTCTTAATCAGGAGCCTGTAATCGCTCACCTGATTTGCAAGTTGACTTCTAAAGTTTATATAACAAGGGGATGTCACACATATATTTGAAAGTAGGCCAACCTCAGATCATTACTGATAAAGTTTCTGAGCAGAAGACTTTAATGTGCTTTTTGGGGGGGGGGGCCAAATATGCATAATCTGTAAAAATCGGCTAAAAACACTAAAACACTGACATTGGAAAATACATAATAGAGTAGTCCCCTTCTTGAAAGGCCACCCTTTTATCGGGCCAGATTCCAGATGCACCCAGATGGTAAAATACTACAAAATTGTCCCCTTCAAGAGAAACCACCCTTTATATGACCGCTTTTTCATTTCAGAAGGGTTGGCCTGATAACAGGGGGACCATTGTACTTACATGAAATCTTTGAGATTCTTCATAACAATATAGCACACTGGTGTCGTATAACATCATTTGGTGTTCAGACAGAGCTAACACACAGTTTCTCAATCGTGAAATCACTTCTCTATCTCCTTTAGATACTGGCTAAAAAACATCATATTTATATTTAAGAATAGAGAAGCAATGATTAATTAATAAATGTTTAACATTTTCTAAAAGGAGGCATCGTGTTCATGATCGTCTGGTATTAGCATTTATAACTACCTGTGCAATCAGTGCCTATCACCACTTAAGCTTTGAGTTTGAATCCCGCACATGGCAAGGTGTACTGAATACAACTTTATGTGATAAAGTTTGTCAGTGACTTGCAGCAAATCAGTGTTTTTCTCATGGTACTCCTGTTTCCCCCAGCAATAAAACTGACCGCTACGATATAACTGCAATATTATTAAAAGCGGCATTAAACACCATAACCCTCATTTTTATCTAACATTTCCACCATCATGCCGTTATCAAGGATAAGTCTAAACAGAAATTACATTCTGGTGTCTATATACTTAAAATAAAAAATATTTGATTCACAAAATGTTCAATGTTATGTGCTGGGTAAAAACTGGACTCTGTATGGATGTTGTGAATGTAACTGATTTTCAACCAGTATTGCCTTACAGTTTTGTCAATTTGTGTGTTGTCTGTGGCATCAAATTCTATCTCTGTCAGTTGATGCTGACTCATTAAACGATATCACAAATGTTAACGCCTAATATGGTAATCCTGCTGATGTGTCATTACTTGTAGTGCACTGGTTCCGGGTCCATCAGAAACAGAATTTGTAAAAACAAATCAAGGTCCAGATATATTTTTTAACTGATTACCTCCAGTTTGTTAAACTCCATACCTCTAAATCTTGTTCATAACCACCAGTTAGTTCAATTTTATACCTCTAAATCTTGTTCATAACCTCCAGTTTGTTAAACTCCATACCTCTAAAACTTGTTCATAACCTCCAGTTTGTTAAACTCCATACCTCTAAATCTTGTTCATAGCCTCCAGTTTGTTCTGTATCTTCATTCATAGTAGCAGATATCCAGATGGAGCCATTGTTCCCCAATATAATTGAGGCTCCACAGGGTAATGCATGAAAATGTGTTTTTCGTCTTTTGACCAATGAGGGTGATACTTGTATAATGATTCCTTGTGCAAGCTGTAAAACAAGAAACTTTTCATGAAAGGCAAAAATTGTTATCCTTTCCATTGCTCTTGCTAGACCAGGTACCATTTTACCAACTCACAAAAAAAAAGGACGTATAATTTTACAATCAAATCAAGAATGTGCAAAAGGTCTATTAAATTCTAGCCAAAATGAACTACAGACGTATTTCTGTTCCTTGAGACGATCAGTACAGTATTTTGACATTAACATCATATATCATACCTTTCCATATTTCAAACTTCTAGTATGTAAGGACAAAGCTCCATCAGAGAACACAGACTGCACCTCTGCCTAAACTTATGTCAAGGAAACTTAAATTTAGATCTACACTGTAATAAAAACAATTTTTAGTTACAAACTTATTTAAATTACATTTTTCATTGAAACATTTTAAAATCAACTTTTGGGGCTGTCGTGGTCGTGATCGTATGGTAGTTGGATTTCTAACTACCTACAAATGTATGCAATCAGTGCCTGTCACCATTAATGTTGTGAGTTCGAATCCCGTTCAGGCATACTTGATACAGCATTATGCAATAAATTTGTCAGTGACTTTAGGCAGGTCAGTGATTTTCTCTGGGTAGTGTGTACTCCTGTTTCCTTCACCAATAAAACTGATTGCCATGATATAACTGAAATATTGTTGAAAATGGCGTTAAACACCATAACGCTAACCTTACATTTTACAAAAAATGTACATGTACATTGAAGTATCTTAAAATCGACTTTTTAAATTGAAATATATTAAGGATACACTAATTAGATCGCCTTCTTTCAAATAATTTCTCATCATCTTTTCATCTTCCTCTGATCTTCTTCTCTACAAAAGAAATAACATAAAACTAGAGGCCCTGTTGTCATGGGAAACCGTTTTCTGTCAATTTAATGAAAATTAAATGTTTGTTGCATCTCTTTTTATTTTAATTTTTTGACGATAAACTTGCATCTCAAGACTATTTGTCTAGAGACTCAATTAATTTCAATCGTCTTATCGGCTCTGGAAATTCATTGTGAAATTTGGCAAGCTTTCAGAACTGACAAGCAATTATATTTTTTAGAAAAAAATGTCACTTGGCTTATAAGCAAACATTTGTAGATTTAAATTTCGTGATATACTGCATATGTTCTGTTTCCATGCTCAAATTTCAATTGTTTCTAAATTATTTGCCAAAAAACATAGTTTTGTTTCTCCCATGACGGAAACATATAAAATATTTCTTAGTTGTTAATTTTCTTTATTAATGGCATTTGAAAAAAAAGTGTGAGGAATTCTCAAGCAGAAATTTAACAACCGTCGTGACATTACAAAAATTCAACAAACTGGTTAAAAAATAAACAGGCTAAGAATAAGAGAATGTTCCTAATATATTTTCATATAAAATTACCTACTAAAATAAATAACATGCTTAAGTAACACCTGTCATCCCGGATTTTCGTAAATTATGAAATTTTGGTGGCTCAAATACCGATATCTCAAACACGTTTTGACCTCCCCTTCGAGCCACTGATGTTCTACTGTATTCAACTTACCAACTCTCCTCCAGGAAGATTTACAGAAGACAACATTAACATAGAATCTAATTTGGATCTGGTATCTACTTTCCATCGTTTTTGTCCCACTTCTATAATTCTGCCAATCACAACATCACCAACCTCTCCATTGTACCTGTAATAAATTACACAAAAATTCATCAAAGCTATATACATAAAACAATGATGGTGGCATGTTTTTCTCAGCTCAATTAGGAAAAACATGAAAATTTGAATTTACTGGTCCGAATCAAATATTTCAATTTATTTTAATTTAATTTTATATAATATATCTAAATAAAAACTGAAAAATTTACTGGTCTGAAAAAAGTTTTACTGGTCGCGGGCCGGAGGACCAATTCTCAACGCGAGGACTATGGAATATATATAGATCAATATTTTCTATTTCAATAAATACCGGTACATTGAGTGCGGTCGATCGTGGGTTCATGTCACGGTCAGGTCATACAAACAAAGACTATATAATTGCTATCTGCTGCTTATCCGCTAAGCACGCAGCCTTAAGGGGTTAGCTTGAAATCTGGATAATGTGTCCGAGTGGAGTTACTGTTGTTTGGGTAAGTTAGCACATTAAAAATCCAACTAAAAAAAACATTGATCCTCAATGATAATAATTACTAAATTATGAAAAAATCATTTAAACAGTGAAGGTCAACAATTCCGCCAATATCAACAAAATGAACAATGTGAATCGCCTCTCTCCTAAATTCATTGAACATTACAAAAAAAAAAAAAGACCATGACATATGATGTTGAAAATCCAGGTCCTGGATTGGAACAGGCACAAACAGTGGTGGGGTTAAACCAGGTAATGGAATCACAATCCTTCTACCTTGATAAATGGATCTCCAACGGCAAAATATTTTAATACTAGTATTAATACTGTTAACGATGTACAAATGATAGCAGTTACATCCATATTCTTTCTTACTAACAAATGAGATGCTTTCATTGTTCCAGTTGTATCAAAAGAAAGCATTTACCTTGTTTTCAATGGTTTTACACAGATAAGTTTATTCACTCTTTCTACAACACCTGCTACAGAGGCATGAAGCTTTTCTTCTTCCATGTATGTTCCATGACCTCTGAAAATAGTAAATAGACCACCATATAGGTGCATTGTCTGAAAAACACCAGCAGGTATAAGACTAGTGTTTTCAAACAAAAAAGTGACCGCCATCAGTTTATGTCACTTGTTCTGTGCTTACCACGGAATAGGCTATTAAGAAAATGTATACTTTAATAACATATTTACAATGTTTACGTTTCTTTTGTTTATATATTTTAAATACTGTTTGAATAAAACTATTTACACATGATGAAAAATTGAATGACAGTATGTGTATTTTGAGACAGCTGTTTTGGATGACTTGATAGCTTCACTTGTCACAATATTCAGTCTGAATGTTGTTCCAGTTTTTGATGGTACAAATGTACAATGACATCAATGTACATGAGAATGTACACAGTGTTACATAATACATAATGATGTTTTCCAGTACAGGCCCCTACTCGGGTTACTCTTCACCAGACTCCTCGTTTTCAGTTAAACTTTCATTTCTCACGTGACTTCCATCTATGATGGCTCTATATTCTTCATAATATAATGTTTGGTCCTTCCAGTACTTATCCACAGTATTGTTGAAGATGTGTTCTGCACGATGGTACATTTTTCTGAATTTGGTATGTAAATGAGTGAATGTTGACCTGCTCAACTGTCTTAGTAGTAGAATTAATCTGTTTGTTTCTTGTGTAACAGGAGCGTGTTTGGATATGTCTCGCTTGGTGGTTGCCAAGCAAAAAGCTCACAGACAGATGGACACAAAGTGATTGAATTAGTTGACGATGGATACAAAACGAGATCTAGACATATCCAGGTCTGTTCCACTGGGATTCGAGCTTGTGGCAATAAGAATTAAGGCTGATAAGTTTTCAATACTTTATATAGTCCACAAAAGGTATGATATAACAGAACACAAAAATCAACAATTGTAAAGGCTTCAAATTTAAAATACTGCACAAAAATTGATGCAAAAATGGCTACAAAATACCAATATAAAAAATAACGTAGGTAGCACTGAGGTTCGAATGTAAAAAATCCACCCAGAAAAACATACTATGGTGAGCAGCTAACAAAAAGTTTATATTTTAAAGCATTGTGGGGTTAAAGCTAATCAAAATTTAAAGCCGAAAATTAATAGATTTTAGTCTCTCATTTTAAGTTATCCCAAACGAAAAACAAATAGATTGTGTACTACTCCTATAGAAGGAGGATCAAAGTTACACTAAGTAGGCCATGCTGTTAATAGCCAATGGTTCAAGAAACTACATAAAGTTAACTTGAAGTATTAAAGTAGGCCATACTGTAAATAGCCAGTGGTCCAAGAATGACTTCAATTTGTAAACAGTAAGATAAATATAAAACATTCATCACCTTATTATTAACATTTTGCAAATTTTATTTCTTAATAACCAATTTTATTTGAAGAAGGTTGTCAATTTAAATACGATTTATATAAATATAGCCTATTATAAATCCTTATCGTTACAAAATATATCAATAAAACATATCAACATAAAAATAAATGTCTATCTTTGAAAGCCAGGTTTCAAAAAGGGAGATAATTTAAACACAAATCGAGCATACCCATTACACTTGAAAGGCAACCAGTTCATATGAAATTTTGTACAGCATGACAAGGACACATGGGCCAGATGAGTTTTTTCATGTACTTATGAACCTATATACCAACAAGGGTACGAACTCGGCAGTAATCAAAATTTAGGTATGTCTTGTTTAACTGAGTAGAAAAAAATACCAGGAATTTTATACGTATAAAAGTGATATAGACTGAAAGCTGAATATTTTTTCTTTAGAAAAAAACTTATTTGAACCCCGTACATCCAAAAATAAAAAAGTTACAGCAGACCAAGTCCGTACTTTCTGCTAAAAATGGCCAGGTCGGACAAAAGGGTGGCCAGCTAACTTTCACATGACTGGAAGGCTTATCTGCAATGCAATTCGTGTATTTACTTGCGACGTCTCTTCCAATCAATAAATTGAATAAAAAATTCCTACCTTTCCGTAGAATGTATGTCCAAATCACTCAGTATTATCCTTTTATCTAATGCGGATTCTCTCTCATTTTGTACCGCCATTTTTTTTCAATTAAGAATGAAACTGAAACGAGCGTCCTGATTTGTCGATATTTTTGACGACCTTCAACTCGACCAATCAGGACGCTCGTTTCAGTTTCATTCCAGTCATGTGAAAGTTAGCTGGCCACCCTTTTGTCCGACCTGGCCATTTTTAGCAGAAAGTACGGACTTGGTCTGCTGTAACTTTTTTATTTTTGGACGAACGGGGTTCAAATAAGTTTTTTTCTACAGAAAAAATATTCAGCTTTCAGTCTATATCACCTTTATACATATAAAATTTCTGGTATTTTTTCTACTCAGTTAAACAAGACATACATTGTACCTAAATTTTGAATACTGCCGAGTTCGTACCCTTGTTGGTATATAGGTACATGAAAAAACTCATCTGGCCTCTGTGGACAAGGATAGGTTTCTCCCACAGGCACTTGTTTCTATCAATGGGGGGTCGACTATCAATGTATAATAAAAGAAGGTAGCCGACTCGGAAATATACCCCTTCCGCTTCAAACACAATTTATACCATGTTCTTCACGATTTCGTACGCTTTCCATGTGTCTAGCGCTTCTACATATATTATTCTTTCAAAATATGTCAACAAAATTTATCTCCTTACGGTTCTCTCTCTAAAAATAGTAATCTTACCAGTAAAAATGTCATTTTTTCCAAGGTACCCTCGTCTCAATAGACACAACTTCATGGTATAAATTGTGTTTGAAGCGGAGGGGGTATATTTACGAGTCGGCTACTTTCTTTTATTATACATTGATAGTCGATCCCCCATTGATAGAAACAAGTGCCTGTGGTTTCTCCTTCATTATAGGTGGTTTTAGTGTCTGATAGAGACGTAACTAGAAGCTCTCATCTGTACCTTATCTATATTGGAATTGACCCGTCATCCATACCCATGAAATTTCAGACTCACGACATGTAGGCTTTAGCCTTGAAAGTTGTAGGGAGGAGTTCTGTTTACAAATACTTTTTAAAATTTAGACAAATCCTGTTGTGTGACGTGAACAAAAACGAATACAAGATTGTCATACCTCATAAATCCTGTATCTGCTGTTATAACATCGCCTGGGCACACAAGGTTATCTATTTCTTCAGTAAACGTTTGTTTTTGACGCTCTCTTGCACCTGCAACACGAATATCAACAGCAGAATCCATGCTTGTTTTTCTAATTTTGTGATTTATGATTTTATCTTTTGCAACATAAATTATCGTTGCTTTAAGCGTTCAAGAGATCAAGATAATAAAATATATGGAAAAATCTAGAGAACTAACGAAAATAAAACCGGAAGTCTTCGGGGTTTTCTCAGTCAATGTACAGTGTACGTGATTTTAACTATTATATTCAAGGAGAGAACACTCAAAACTGTTTCATATGTAATTGACGGTTCGTTCTAAATTCAACATGTCGCAACAGGAAAAGCAACCACTTAAAATAGAGTTTGAACCTTTTGTAAGTTATGTCAGACTGAAGTGAAGAATATTTTCATTGCTGTTGACATTGTCAATATGACCCCCCTTTTTGTCCTTCTTTACTACTTTACTACTTTAGGCAATTGTAAAATCGAATGCCCCAGGAATGTCTGTATCGATTTTGATTTTCATACGTTAATTCTTGGAAAATAGAAAAGGGTAAAAATATTTACGAAACTGTAAAAATTATATTGATTATTATGGATGATGCAAGTAGATATTTACTAGTATTAAAGTCAAAGTTTCAAATTACAAATAGGCCCATAATACCAGTACTACACTATTTACAGACGGTACTTTTTATTGAAATTGGAACAATTTTCATGAATATCTTATACAACACTCTTTAAAAATCAGGAGGTTGGTACCAAAGACACATGTATATCATAAAACATATTGGCTCCAGTACATACATTTGTATATTAAATGTAAATGATAATAATTTGATATTTCACACATACAAGGATAACCTGCTAATCAAGGATGGGTTATTCATTAAACTCAAAAGTTTTTTTAGAAGTGATAGGTTTTGGACACATATGGGATAATTATAACCGAGCAACGTTTTCAAAGCTTAGAACTTTGTCTGCAATAACTAATAAACTTCAAAATATATATTTTGATTTTTGGCACAAATTACTGTTCAATGATAATAGAGTGATTGGGGGGAATAAGTTGAGAATGTATCGTAAAATTAAAGCAGATTTCAAAAGAGAACAATATCTTTATGCAGACATTGATAAGAAAAGTCTTTCAAATTTTATAAAAATTCGTGTAAGTAATTGTAATTTAAATATTGAAAAAGGTCGTTATCTGAAAATACCAGTTGAACAGAGGATTTGTCAACAGATACAAATTTTATTTAAAGTCGGAGTATAAAAACATACAACATAAGCTCTGAAGAGCTTTTAAAACCGACATTGAGAATGTATCGTAAAATTAAAGCAGATTTCAAAAGAGAACAATATCTTTATGCAATATCAATTGTGCCATATGGATGTGGAGGATGAATTTCATTTCCTCATGAAGTGTGATAAACTTATGAGCATGTAACTTTATTTAGAAATATTTCTGATATTGTACCTTCATTTACAACTATGTCAGATGAAGAAAAGTTTATGTTTTTATTAACTAGTCATAATTTAGATATATGTAAAGTGGTTATATTAGGTGTGAGTAATACAATGTATGTATCTAGTAAATCAGTCAATGAAGCAGAACTTATAAATTTACTAGATAATTTTCTTTTCTACAGGTATTTTACTATATTTGTATCTAATATTATATATTAATTAGGATATATGTTTATTTATATATATTTATAATATTCAAAGATAGATAACTCTATCAGTTCTCCTCAGCTGGGATATCATTGTTTGTTTGTCAATACATGTATACTCTTGTATGTCAATGTATTTGGTTATCGTTTGTTTATTGATTTTTTAAAATATTTTTTGTAATTCAACTGTTCATTAATTGACGATAGATCACTGTTTGGTCATTATTTCAATAAAATTACTTACTTACTTACTTAAACCAAAGACCATTTTAGGCAGGTAAAATTACCTGGTACCGCCCCTTTTTGAAAGGCATGAGAATAGATTATATGTTGGACGAATAAATTCCGAATTGTGACCAGAGGCAGAGCTTTGACCCAGATTGAATATTTGGATTTGAGTAAAAGTATGTAATTTGGTTGTCAAGACCATTCTCCATAGGGAGCAGACCTATAGAAGAGCTATGCATTGTATTTCATATGGTACATTTTGTATATGTTAGTCCTACAATATACATTTGTAAGACACTACATTTCCAATACTTTAAAGGTTTTTTTATTAGATTTTTTTACGAGTGGGAAAAACAGAGTGTCTCATCATTATCTGGAGTTGTACATTTTCAATTACATGTAAAGTAGTACCCATCTTATAATGCCATACACCTCTTCTGTCATATTATTAATGGTAAAAGTGACCTTATAAGAGGATTGGTAGGGTATTTACTATCTCAATGCATCTGACATCTGGCCTTATAAGAGTGAGACTACCAATACTTTAACTTGAAGATATTTAGATGAATAAAATACATATGCATAATCTTTAGTTGTGCAATATATTTGATATGATGAGTTAAGTTTCTGAGTTTGAAGTCACTGGTTATATCCACTAGATTACCTGTGTGCAAAAAAATCCACAAGGCTTATACCAATCTCCTTGCACTTCATTATAAGATAACTCTGTGGTGTAATGGTTAGAGAGCTCATCTCGAGTGTGGTAGATCGTGGGTTCCAGCCCTGATTGAACGGGTAAAACTAAAGACTATAAATTTGTATTTGTTGCTTCTCCTGTAAGCACGCAGCATTAAGGAGAAAGAGCAAAGACTGGTTGGCTCGGAATCAGGATAATGTGTCTGAGTGGGGTGACATGTCTATCTGTGGACCATTGTTTCAGTGAGCTAGCACTATAAAGATCCAACTAAGCATGTTGGTCTAGTACAAAGCGGACCTCATCATCATCTCATTGAAAATTATGTTGTTCTCGCCATGATATAGCTGAAAAATTGCTGAGTTGGCATTAAGCAACAATCACTCCTGTAGAAATTTTGATAAAACTGGAAATTGTCCTGAAGATTTCAAAGTTTAGCTGAAACACTGATTTAGTAAACTTTTATTTTATGACAACACAACTCTGTAGAATTTTTGCCAACTATAGCATTTAGAAGTAAGATCTAATTATTGTTGTTTTTTATTTCAGTATTGGAATCACTTCCAGAGTTGTTTGTCAAGGAGTTTAATGTCAGGATGTGGAGTAATGTTTGGAGGTAAGTATTCAGGGATCAAGGTAAAGGAGTTTAATGTCAGGATGTGGAGTAATGTTTGGAGGTCAGTATTCAGGGATAAAGGTCAAGGAGTTAAATGTCAGAATGTGGAGTAATGTTTGAAGGTAAGTATTCAGGGATCAAGGTCAAGGAGTTTAATGTCAGAATGTGGAGTAATGTTTGAAGGTAAGTATTCAGGGATCAAGGTCAAGGAGTTTAATGTCAGAATGTGGAGTAATGTTTGAAGGTAAGTATTCAGGGATCAAGGTCAAGGAGTTTAATGTCAGGATGTGGAGTAATGTTTGGAGGTCAGTATTCAGGGATAAAGGTCAAGGCGTTAAATGTCAGAATGTGGAGTAATGTTTGAAGGTAAGTATTCAGGGATCAAGGTCAAGGAGTTTAATGTCAGAATGTGGAGTAATGTTTGAAGGTAAGTATTCAGGGATCAAGGTCAAGGAGTTTAATGTCAGTTTGAAGGTAAGTATTCAGGGATCAAGGTCAAGGAGTTTAATGTCAGAATGTGGAGTAATGTTTGGAGGTAAGTATTCAGGGATCAATGTCAAGGAGTTAAACGTCAGAATGTGGAGTAATGTTTGGAGGTAAGTATTCAGGGATCAAGGTCAAGGAGTGTAATGTCAGAATGTGGAGTAATGTTTGGAGGTAAGTATTCAGGGATCAAGGTCAAGGAGTTTAATGTCAGAATGTGGAGTAATGTTTGGAGGTCAGTACTCAGGGATCAAGGTCAAGGAGTTTAATGTCAGAATGTGGAGTAATGTTTGGAGGTAAGTATTCAGGGATCAAGGTCAAGGAGTTAAATGTCAGAATGTGGAGTAATGTTTGGAGGTCAGTATTCAGGGATAAAGGTCAAGGAGTTAAATGTCAGAATGTGGAGTAATGTTTGGAGGTAAGTATTCAGGGATCAAGGTCAATGAGTTTAATGTCAGAATGTGGAGTAATGTTTGGAGGTAAGTATTCAGAGATCAAGACATCCTGTTTTGTCGACAGGTTTCAGATTAGAGGTGGTGGATTAATATGATGTAACTTAGATGAGTCATAATATTATACTGGCATGGGAGTCACCACTACTACTAAAGACCTGTCCTATTAGCAGCCCAGATTTCAGTTGCATTTAGATAGTAAAATACTACTAATTTGTCCCCCTCAAGAGAGATCACCTCTTATATAAGGCCACTTTTTCATAGCAATTTTGTCTATATTTCAATTACAGTAGTCCCCCCTTAAAAACGGGTTGAAATGTCACATGATAATGTTGAAAGGGGCCTTAACACAGCTGTAGAAATATCAATATCAGCAGAAAAATAGGTGGTGTGCATAAAGTATGTATAAATACTGAAAAACCCATATAATAATGCTTGGATGTGGCTCATTTTTATTTTTTTCAAAGAAATGTATGAAGATATCAAAGGGGTAATCAGAAGTCATCAATTGAAGAAAGACAGACAATACAATGGCCGCAAGAAAAAGGACAAAATGACAAACAATTATAGATCTACAAAACATTACACAGAAAACTAAAGATTGAGCAATGCAAATTCCAGAAATTAAAAACAGTGCTCATGAAGAATAAACAGTTCCTGCTCCTCTAGTGGCACCTGTTGTGTTACTCAAAAGAAAGTTCATTCATTTACAATATTTAAATAAATTCTTAATCTATTTTTACCTCTGTTTTCAGTGGCAGCAGGAGGAGCCTTAGTCCATACATTAATGATTGAAAAAATACCATACTCATTAAGGAAATATCAATTAGCACCACCACTGTTACTTGCCGGAGCAACAGCATTTCTTTATACAAGATATAGCATAAACAAATGTCGTGAAGAATTTTTCTACCTTGAAAGGAAACGAGCTGGAGCAGAGTTAACTAATGGTATGATTTTATTAAGAATATGGGGTATAGCTCACCTTACCCAAGGACTATGTGAAGGGTCAAGGTTATGGTGTTGAATGCCACTTTCAACAATGTTTCAGTTATATCGTGGCAGTCAGTTTTATTGTTGGAGGAAAATGGAGTAGCCGGAGAAAACCAGTAACCTACCGCAAGTCACTTGACTATTCACTTGGCATTGGTCTTCTTCTGTCCATCGTGTAACCTTTTTCAATAATATTATCATCTGAATCCATTGAGTCAATTTGATCCATGCAAGACTTGGATAGTCATTGAATGGTCTCCCTTGAAAAACATATCTTACTGCTCAACTAAGTGTGTGTGTCTAGCGGATATCATCATCATTTCATAGACCATAGTTTGTTCTAGTCATGGTATAAATGTATTTGAAAAATTGCTCCCTTGACGGTAAGCAACAATCACTCTCGCCCTCACTTGAATCACAAACCTGATTTAGGGTTGTCATTTTCAACCGATTGCCGATGAAAATCATCAGTTAATTTCACATTTTGCATCGGTTACTTTGTATGGAAAATTGATT
Source organism: Gigantidas platifrons (assembly GCA_002080005.1). Classification (NCBI taxonomy): domain Eukaryota; kingdom Metazoa; phylum Mollusca; class Bivalvia; order Mytilida; family Modiolidae; genus Gigantidas; species Gigantidas platifrons. The sequence continues at coordinate 1,115,682 of MJUT01050874.1, read as the reverse complement.
TTTTCCCCACTATTTTTAGGATCTAAACTAAAGGCCTTTCCATACAAAATCTTATCGGTAACATGTCAATTTCCAACGGCTACTTAAAATCATAATGAAAACCCTGCTGATTGAACTCAAACTGTGCATAAATGATTATTGAATACGACAGCTACGAGACACAACCTCAAGTGAGCCTTTTGTTTTATTACTGTTATAAGAAAGTGATGGTCAATAATTCCTCTAATATTTACCAATCGTGTAACTACCTCTCACCTCAAATCATTGAACAGACCCAAGACATATGCTGATGGAAATCCAGGTCCTGCATTTGGACAGGCACAAAACTGTGGCAGGGTTAAAATGTTTAGTAGGATCCCAACACATCCCATCTTGATTATTGAATCCCCAATGGCAATATAATGTGTGTTTAATAATCTGAATCCAAGAAAACCAACAAAAATGTGAGATTAAGTTGTGATGTCCGTTACGATTTCTGCATAATACAATGTTCGGTTCATCTTTATACCTCCCGTTGTTTGTATGAGGGTTCATGTCTTATTTACGTTATTTGTGTTTGTTTGCATATAGTGGTGTCCAACACATATTGTGTTGTATTTTTGTTTTGTTTATCATCGTCTTGTATGGCCCATGTTGCCAGTTTCTCTGGATTGTTTATTTTTGATTGCCCCTTCTGTATTCTCTAAAGTTTATTAATTTGAATGATGAAATATCTGGCTACCTGTAAAACGTTAATTAAGATAACAAATTATTTGTACTTTAGTAAAAAGAAATTCCATGATGAACCAATTTAGTTCTAAATATTTGAATAACATGTTTTAATTCTTTCTTCTTGTAGAAATCATGAACTGAGAAACAGGGAACAATCCTGGGATTATAAACATTAAAATGGAATAACAATGGACCTGTGATAGACTAGCCAATTTAATCATGTCTGGGTGTTATTCAAATCATTATACATACATGTATTTATCACATTTTTTAAAAATAACATTGTGTCAAACATTTGTTGTTTTTGCAAATTGCAACTTATAATAGATTTACCGGTAAATGAGAAAACACTAAAACCAGTAACCATGGAAATGGATTATAGAATTTGAATTAAATAGTTTCTGGTTTTATTTTTCAATAATACATTGATACTACACAAATTCTTGGTCTTATATATTTACTACAATGTGTATATATGTGGATTTACAACTACCTGTGCAATTAGTGCCTATCACCACTAAAGTTGTAAGTTCGAATCCCGCTCATGGCGAGGTGTACTCTGTACAACATTATGTGATAAAGTTAGTCAGAAACATGCGACAGGTCGGTGGTTTTCTCCCGGTACTCAGTTTCCTCCACCAATAAAACTGACCGCCAGGCACTGGTAGAAATGCGAGTCTTTGTCAAGATTTTCTGGCCTGTTTCACAGTGAGTGCAAATAAATTTTATGTTTACTGACATTATACAGTTATTGTGTTTATCTTGAAATGTCAGAGGTCCAAAACCACTGCCAAATTCTGATAGGAGGAGAAACAAGCATCAGTCTTATCATATTCAAAGGTGTTCTCTATCACATCTGTGTTGATACTGTAATTGTTTCTTGCTGTTCACTCTACATGATAGGGTACCAGTGTTCACTCTACATGATAGGGTACCAGTGTTCACTCTACATGATCAGATACCAGAAAAGCTTTATTTTGGTCAGTGTTCAAGTAGTGGTGGCATAATCAGAAGATAAAGTTCTTTTATATTTTTATTATCAAAATGATTCTAAAAAAAACAAAGAAATATTCAACAGAAAACAAATAACATATCATATTAGGCCATTTCTTCCCTAACTTCTCATCAAAATTAGTACACATTATTGCAGTAGGCTCAAATAGTCTAAAACAGACCCATGACCACAAATATCTGATCTATAGAATCAACTTTATTTTGAATTCCTAATAGAAAATACAAAAATTACTGTGTTCTTATGTCCACTGTTATCCTAAAGCTGTTCTTCAAGGACAATAAACTGCTAAACTAGAGGCTCACTGGAGCTTGTATTGCTCACCTTTACATTCATTTAATTAATTTATAGATTTTTTGAAAAAATATTTTATTCATTTTATACAAAAAATGTATATGGTCCTATGTTAATCTTTTATCCATTAAAATAGGACTTTTGGTACTCTCATATATCTGAAACGGTAAAAGCTACAACAAATTTTGTTGCCATACCGCAGACAGTATTTTTAAAAGGAATTCAATAGAAAAAAACCGGCATACAAATCTGACTTGTGGCTCCATTCAACCACTTTTATCTTGGAAACCACAAGAGCTCAAATATGGTTGAAAATTTCTTAAGTAATCTAAAGAAATCGGACTTGAAATAAACATTCTAAATTTTGGGTGTTGTCCCCATTTTTGACCTCCTTATATCTTGAAAAGAGTAAGTGCTATAAAAAATCTGCTAATAAAAGACAATTTTATAAAGAACATTAAAAAAACCCATCAAGATTGGTTGAAAAATAAATGCTTCACATAACAAACCAGCCAACACCCTTTTTGACACCTATGGTCCTCTTGTTTCTTTTGTGTACTTCGGATCAACCAAAAAATCATAAACTTTCTAGAGGACCATCCAATTGACATTCCTACCAATTTTGATTCCAATTGGTCCAGTGGTTTCAGAGAAGAAGATTAAAATGTAAAATTTTACGGATGACGATCGATACCAAGTAATGACAATACCTCAAAATGACCTAAAAAAAAAAAAAAAAAAAAAAGGCGAACTTCATAATTTTCGTTGTTCAGACAGAATTTCCCAGGTGCCTATCAATGCACTGAAATCTTAATCTTGTTACAACAAATTCATTACTTTTGGAAATTTTGTCATACGGTAACAATTCTGTCTACAGATGGATGATAACACCAGCACCATAACATAAAACGACCACAAATTTTTTTTGCAGTCATATAAGAAAAGATGAGAAGATAGGAATAAAATCATACTGGCCAGAAAAATATTATTGATTATACAGCATGATATGTTTTAACAACACACACCTCTCCATGTGACTAGCATGACAGTCTAAAAATAATACAAAATGAAATATCTAGGTGGTACATGTATTAAAATGGGGAAAGACACTTACTGTGAAAGTACTATTATTTGTTGGCAGCAATTTTCGTGATTTCTACAAAATGTATTGCTCCATGGGTTCTTAAATTCGTGGTTTCTCAAACATTACAGGCAAGAATCAATGGGAAAATTGTATTTGATTTGATTTTTATTTTCGTGATTTAAGTGGACCACGAAATCAGCGAAAATTCGAACCCCACGATTAATAATGATTTCACAGTGTTTACCATCAATATTGATTGAAAAGAATGTAAGTTGTTAATCTGATGGTTATATGTTATGCATGAATAATCTAAGCCAGAAAAAAATACTAGCATTTATCAGTATATTTTGGTTGATCTCAATGAGTGATATCTTCAGTATCAACGAACTGACTCAGATACTCGACATTATCTGTCAGTGTGACATCAAAAATCAGTATCAACGAACTGACTCTGATACTGGAAATTATCTGTCAGTGTGACATCAAACATCAGTATCAACGAACTGACTCTGATACTGGAAATTATCTGTCAATGTGACATCAAACATCAGTATCAACGAACTGACTCTGATACTGGAAATTAACTGTCAGTGTGACATCAAACATCAGTATCAACAAACTGACTCAGATACTGGAAATTATCTGTCAATGTGACATCAAACATCAGTATCAACAAACTGACTCAGATACTGGAAATTATCTGTCAGTGTGACATCAAACATCAGTATCAACGAACTGACTCAGATACTGGAAATTATCTGTCAGTGTGACATCAAACATCAGTATCACGTTACCTATTAAAACAATAACGTCTGATTTGAAGGTTTCGACATTATCTTACTGGGCTCGCTGTGATACTAGTGATAATGTCTGTCTCCACCTTCAAAACGGACGTTATTCTATATGTAAAGAAGGACAAATTGCCAACACTTACAATAAGATCTAATTTCGTTTCATTTCAACAAAAATGCATATGGCAAATATAACTAGAGGCTCTGGAGAGCCTGTCATCGCTCACCTGGTAATAATTGGCAGGGTAAATCCTTAGGAACGTGAAGTCTAACAAAGATTCATATTTTCTTGCAACTTAAGACACAATTTGCTTACTATTGAATGTGTGATCCATAAATTCTGAAAACCTAAAGTCAAAATTAAAATCTCCCATGGTAAGTATATTAGACTGCTTAAGTTTTAATTCTTGAAGAAGGTTATCAACAAGCATATTTTTCAAGTCTTTCTGTTTGCAGATAGGAGCAGCATAGAACAAATCAAGTCAACTGGCTTGGTACTTTCTGAGAAGAACAACTCAGTACAAATTCCCATTGGGTCTTGTAGGCTTCTATGTTAAACTTTGTTCGTCTATGGCGCACATCTTGAATTTCCAATCGGAACGAAATTTACAAATTAGGTAGAGGACCATCCATAGATCATTCACACCAGAAAACAAATTCAATTGAATCAGTAGTTTCTGACCAGAAGATTTTTAAAGATTGACGAATCAGAAAACATTATCTACCCCTGGCAGCCATGTTTAATTACCGA
>MJUT01050874.1:1078935-1110259 GCA_002080005.1 Gigantidas platifrons | reverse complement strand
CGCTGATGGTGGCCATCTTGGATGGAGGTCGGGGTCACATGACATTATTTTGAAAGTTGACCACCTAAGGACCATTCATGTCATGTTTACTTTAAATTGACTTACTGCTTTCAGAGGAAAAAATGTTTAAACATTTTTCCCATAGGGTTCTATGTTAAAACTAAGTCGAGTCATGGCGGCCATCTTGGATATGCGATCGGCACAAAAATAACAAATTTAGTAGAGGACCATCCAGTCATCATTTCTATAATGTTACAATTCCATCGGCTGAGTAGTTTCTGACAAGAAGATTTTCAAAGTTTCAACCAATCAGAACACATTATTGGCCCTGGTGGCCATGTTGGATTTCCGATCTGCACCAAAATAACAAATTTAGTAGAGGACCTCCCAATGAACATTTCTGCCAAATTTGGTCCAAATCAGTTCAGTGGTTTCAAAGAAGAAGAGGAAAGTATGAAAAGTTTACAGACGCGGACGACGACGCCGCCGACGACGACGGACGCAAAGTGATGACAAAAGCTCACATGACCCTTTGGGTCAGGTGAGCTAAAAAAACAGTTATTTACGACAAAACTGTTAAACCGACCTCTCCTGACGATCATTAAACTTTCAAGCACAAGTTCCTCACATGTGCTCCAAAACTGTCCAATCAGAATACTGTTTATATTGTCTACAACTGTCCAATCAGAATACTGTTTAGTGTTCTGATTAGTTATTTTTCAAGTATGACTTTTATACATGTACTTGAATGTTTTATGACCATAAGCTCTGTATTCTGTTGACAATCTAATCCAGTATTAAACACACTCATTAATAAATATATCGGGCACTGGATTAAAAAAAATTAAGACGATCATTTAATTACAAAATGAACTAACACAGAAAACTTTAACAAAAAGCTGCCAGAGAAAGATTTCTCCAAAAAATACATTTCAAAATGAACCTGTCAAACACAATAGTAAAATTTCATTTGATTTTTATTACATTTTTGTATAATGGAAACTTCCATCATTTCACTTCGGTGACGTTTTTTAAAATAAAATTTGGGACTTTCATTCAAAATCAAGTCTACCTCCTCCTCCAAAAAAAGTATAGAAAATAATTAAACACTGGTACAAAAATAATGATCAACATTCACAAGAATTTATTACTTTAAACTAAGTTTACTGTCAAACAAATAGACAATGGGATAAGACACAAGTTACGTACTTCCTGTCTTTTTCCATAAAGCAGAAGATTTAAGAATTATTTGTATCGTAAAACAGAAATTCTCAGATTCTATTAGTAACTAGTATCACAGCTCATCCAATCGGATTCGCTGCGAAGCTAGCGATAATGTCTGCCTTGACCTTCATATATGCTGTTATTCTATATGTATGATAGAGCAGACATTTTAAAATTTCACTTGTTTATACTACGAGATGGTGTGTGAAAAATACATCTTAATGGTGAACCCTCATCAGGGCCGGCCTTAAGCTAATTGAGCCCCATGCTGCAGTTATCTACTCTTGGCTGTTGAAGTACACACAACAACATACTGCAGGTTTTAAAGAGAACAATTGGGCCCGCACCTCCTTAGACCGGCCCTGACTCTCATCCTTCCCTATCAAATTAATGTAATAACTAAATGAACCGTTTAGCTGATTATTATACCCCTGCTCCACCAGAGGGGGGTATACTGTTTTACTTCTGTCCGTCCTTCCGTCCCAAGATATTTTTCGTCGCATTTTTCTCAGCAACTATTGATGGCAGAAATCTGATATTTGGTCACAAGCTTCATATAGGTATGCCATATTGTGGGAAGCATTTTTGGACCCGTCAGATTCCTACTTCCTGTTTGCAGACTTGGTTGGTTTTTATACACATTGAACATATATGCGGGGGTATCATAAGTGAGCATTAGCTCACAGTTCATCTTGTTTGTTTTCCTAATGAAACTATGGCAACTGTATTTCATCAGATTATCTTAGCTACTCCACATATGTGTTTATAATATATGCAAAAAGTGTGATAAAAATTAAAAGGGAGGTAACTATAACAATATAGAACATTGTCTGTCACACAGAGGTATACATACACATACAAATGTACAGGCTATCACTATTTTGCAGTCTTCACTCTAGCCCACTTGCCTGAAGCCTGGGACAAATAAAACTGGATTCAGACAAGTGAAAATTATGAATGAATTTGTTTGAATAATTTTTTTTTTCTTCTAAATTTGGTTTTCTGGCAAGTAGGTGAAAAAAATTTAAGGCAAAGACTGACTTTGGTATATGTTCACACTGCAGAAGCTTTAACATGGGTAGCACGTTACATTCTTCCCTTTTTTTCCACATGTTTCAAACAATTAAATTTATTAGACAATTTTTCACTCTAACAAGTATTTTGATTGACTGATGTATGAAACATAAAAGAGGTATTAACATGATTTTAATAAAATTACTGTCTTTATTTGAAATGATTGAAAATATCGTAAAACCTGTCTAGAGAGATCACCTCTTTTCTCAACCTGCCTAGACAGACCAACCCTTCTGCATATCTGTTCTTCATCTTGAAAGTAACTGATCTACATTTTGTATGAAAACGGACGTCATTATTCAGGAACAAAGGTTAGAATTTAAAAACAAAAATATTCCTCGTGCTTAATAAAACAAGATTTTTTTTCTCTCTCCAAGATATGCATTGTGTAATTAAATAAACTGATAAAGTTCTTTTGTATTTAACAGTTTTTCCTCGGCATATGAAAGGGTTTTTTTTCTTTCTCGGAAATCTAAAACTTAATATTTTAAAGCACCAATTACATATTTATATGTACATACCTAATTTTAGTTCCATTTCACAGACACACATACATAAATAAAATCTTCGATCTAAATGAAATCTAAACGTCACAACATAAAGATTTGCACCAATAGCCTTCACGCTCACTTTTATAATCCTGGACTACCATTAAAGACATATAACAATGGATTTCCATAGATAAAGGATAATGTACATATCTAGGTCAATATATTCATTTTTATACCTTTATGACATAGATGATAACATTAATCAGAACAATATACACATGTATGTGAGCCCTTATATAAATAATTGTTATATATGGAAGCCTCACTTTAAAATAAAAAAAAAGTTAAGTATTGTCACCGCAACTTTCCTTATTTATTATAGAGAAACCAGTGAAATACTGAGATTTCCATGTGAAAGAAAAACTACGCTTATTTCACTGAAAGTGGTCACGGTATGTGACAATTCAAAATATAATTGATCGTCGGACAATGAAAACAATTTCCTTTTGAAATGTCTTATTATCGTAACAAAAATGTTAAATCTATACAATAAACGGGATAACTATTCTTGCATTCCAAAGATAAAAAAAAACCAGAATGACGGCAATTCATTCGTAGGCTAGCACACATTCCTGAATTTTTTACTGGGTTGTCCGGTTACTCATGATTCTTTTTTTATATTCTGAATGTAAGAGTAGTATATATTTAAATCACATGTACTTCATTGTCACTGCCTCAGAAATGTATGCACATTGTGAAAAATAAATGTTTTAATGCGGACAATCTCGTTTTTAAAAATTTATGAGGAATATACATAATTTAACTGTCCTACATTTCCCTTGCTCATATTTTTCAACTGGAATATATAATTAACAGATAATTAAAATATTAGTCAACATAAATAATAAAATATCAAATAAATTTACAACACAACCATATTACAGTTAGTTGTTCAGAAATACATAATTATCATGTCTGATATAGTCCCTGACATTAATGTATTAAAAAAAGTACATGCTATGCAATTCAATCTTTTGTTAAATGAATTGAACTGTATTTTTTAAACATATGCATAGATTATACATGTAACTGAAAGTAATTTTATTCATAGTGAAACATGATTACTTAAAGGGGAATTTGTGGGCAAAGCTTATCATCAAAAATCCCCGTTGAGATGAACAAGCATATTTATGAAACTGTATGTCACATGACCAACGTGACCTAAAGGTCACATACCTCAGAAATTTTAATTTTCGAAGTGATTTTTGTAGTTTTTAAACTGATGAGTATTATTTTTAATAAGACTGAAAGTTTCGGAGAGAGGAACACTAGTAACCATGTCTGTCAAATATTTTGCTCCAAAAGTAACTGTGAAACTATGTATCATTGATTTTTCCTTCTGAAGATACTGTGGCCAAAATAATGAACAATCTGAATGTTTGCTCCGCCCACAGCTATTCATATCCACGGTCCCTGTTTAAGGTTGGGATACCACTAATTGGTTTAACCCTGTCAGGTTACCATAGGTTACATATTTTCGTTGTCATTTCTGTCTTTAGAGGGATCATGTTTGACCGAGGATTTGTTCATACTGCTGTGTTTGATTGCATTGTCGAAAATTACTGTTTTAAATTTTTTGTCTATACTAAGAGAAAATCAAATTATCCCCCTCCTCCCAAAAAAATCCCCATATAACAAAGTTGTGTTTTTCACAATACTGAAACTTAATTATAATCATGTTTCACTATTAATTTTTATTTTCATAATTCGTCTTTTTCCTCTAAATTATTATTTTTATCTAAATTTTTATTTTCTAAATTTATTTTACTATTTGATTCTGTATTTTTTCTATATAAATAATCATCTATATTTTGAAAACTAGTACTTTCATCTGTCGATTCCTCCGATGTCTCTGAACTAATTTTTTCGTCACTATTTTCTTTAGTCAATTTGTCGGGAATGTTTGTTGAAATTTTTTCCTCTATAGAATCTACAGTTGTCTCCCTTATTAGCTCTTCCTCTGAGATGTAAGATGGAAGACTCCGAAAATTTTCAATGGCATCTTGTAAAACATTGTCTTGTAATACTGTTGTGGATTTCTGTTCTGTTTGGCTGGAAAAAGTATCTTTATTTTTTAATTCTAAAACATTGGCTAACTCATCAAATATTTTTTGAGACTCACGATCTACAGCACCTAAATTAAAATAAGCACTTTCTATAAGTCGAGCTATTGCAGTGAGGTATTGCGATTGATTATCTAAAGATTGAAAATTAGTCCTTGTTTGTAAAATATCTACAATATAATTATATATTTGATTCACTTGTAGTGTTTCGCCCGACACTGTCGAAGTCAACTCATTAAATTTAAATGACAACTGCTTTGATCCATCCTCCATTGTTGTAAGAACTATGACATCATCATCCGTTGCCATGGGAACTTCCGGTTTTTTATCGTCTTTCGGAATAACTTTGACGTTCATCAACACTTTATTTGTTCCAGCCTGATATTTATAGTATAAAGTTTCCTCTGAAGTTTCTTCAACCACAGATTCTAGTTTTGTCTCCTCTTGTGTAGGAGTCTTTGGTTCCTCCTGCACAGGAGAACTCTTGATCACTTTATCAGTTCTAACATGGACTGTTATTTTTGGCATGTTCTCAGCCAAGCGATCAGGACCTTCAGCAGAAATTGGAGGTTTCTGAGGTTCATTTTTCTTACTTATTTGCATATCTGGTCTAAAATATTCTGAAATTTAAAAAATGAGTATTGTTGAATATTCCTGTTTAATTAATTATTTTTTTAGGGGTGTATGGGGGCAAAAAACAGCAAATATACAGTTGTCATTAAATCTACTGTTTCATTAAATACAAAGTGATTCAGTGGTCATATAATTATGTAAAGAAAGTTTAAATAGTGTTGGTCAACAATTCAACCAATATCAATAAAACAAACAAACTGTCAAACACCTCAAATGGTAGGCCATTGTTCATTATAATATGGTGGACTTGTGGTTAAAGCCATTGACGTCTGACCAAAAGCCTAATGGTACTGACCTGCTATGATGCCCTGATATCCACTAAACTGAATGTCAAATATAGTTTCAATATCTTGAATAAGGGTGGGAATTCAAGTGCCCTTTTTTCACTGTTTGCATCATATGGAACTTGAAATTTTTATTGTGATTCGTCAGAACTTGGTTTTTCGTGCTACAGTTGGTGTCAAATTGAAAGATATTTATCATTACCGTAATTTTCACCAAAATTTACCTTGAATCATTTCACATGTTTTGCCGGAACACCTGTCTATTCTGAACAAAAAAATTGGTCCAAGGGCATTCACTTTTAGCTATATATTACAATGAAATTAAAGCAATAAATCCATGAACTACCGTTACATAGATACATCTGAATTAAATTTCAATTTATCACAATCCGAAAATTTGCTTTAATTATTAAAAGGTAGTAAGAAAGGATATGAAAGAAGTAAAAGAACAGCTTGTAATAAGAAAGGATATGGATGTAAATGAACACGAGAGAATATCCAACATTATTACACCTAGACACAAATAAAAGTACAAGAACAGTGCTTTTATTGCTGTTCTACATTTCACAGTCACTAATATCTTCAACCAGAACTTGTATCCTAAAATGACTGTGAAATGGCCTCTAGCCTGCAGTTGAACGGGACCCCTTACTCCATAAATGCTACATCTGGGCATCTTTATCGTTTTGAAGTAGGCATATCAGCAGTTGTCAATAAAATTTACATTTGATTAAGAAGATTTTTACCTTCACTTTTACGAGTATGTGCCAATAGAACCTCTGTTTCTGGGTTGGCCATTAAAACTTGAAATAAATTATGTCCTTCTGTATAGAAAAGAAAGACCATTGGAATCTTAACATCCTGAGATCCGTCACCAGACATGGCAAATAAAAGCTGCCCTTCAACTGTACTTCCTTTAGTATGATCTGTAAATAAATAATACATTTATTACAAGCTTACATTCCACCACTTTTCATATAAGAACCTGCACCAAGCTAGAAGGTGAGTGAGTGTTTATTAACAATTTTTCAGCTATATCAAGGCTAGAACAATTTACATTCAATGAAACGATGATGTCCAATTTGTACTAGAAAACAAAAATGCTTAATTTGATCTTTATTGTGCTAGCTCACTGAAACAATAATACGCAGGCAGACATATCACTTCACTCAAGACACATTAACCTGATTCAGAGCCAACCAATCTTTGCTCCTACTCCTTAAAGCAGGAAATACCAATTTTATAGTCTTTTGTTTGACACGACAGGAGCTCAAACCCATGATCTACTGCACTGGAGGCAAGCACACTAACCATTACACCACTGATGCAGTCTTATTTTATTCTATATAAAAGCAGTATCTTATTCCAGTAATCTCTACATACCTATTACAATACCACCTATAGCTCCTGTATTCTGTATATTTCTTGCCTACAAAAACAAAATCATACTAGAAAATGTAACTACACTCAAACATGCACAGCCAGAATCATATATAAATACTCTGCGTCACATGATCCATTTTCCAAATATAGTACTTATTTTTAATATGCCCATTCCTTACCATTTTGCATTGAAAATGGTCCATGTTTTATATTTTCCCTTGACAATTTGAATAAATGAATGCATCCTTGATTTTCTCTATAGAGATTTAACATTACATGATCTCCATCTTTGTTTCTAATGGGAAGCTGTGTTGTTTACCTTGTTTTGTTAATTTTAAAGAGCTTCAGAGCATAGATTAAAAAACAAAAAACATGTTGAATGGCCAATGAAATATGCCAAACATGATGTACAGAAATAAGCCTGTAACCGCCTCTCATCAATCAACAATCATTATGTGTTTATGGTTTCAAGATTTATATATTGTGATTATTCTACTCAATATGATGCACACAATGATTGGTTCTTAATATCAGATATTTTGTTTTATTCACATTTATTTCTTACCTTATCATTAAACATACATTCTCCACGTTCTGCAATCACTATTTTATTCTTCATCTCTTCTGCATTTTCCAATGGACCACAAGCTTTAAATGGTTCTGCTTTAACCAAAGCTCCTTGAACCTGTTACAAAATAAACATAAATACAAATAAATAGTAGCTTAATGGTACGATTCATATGAGAAGTCAAACTTACATGCTATTAACTTTTAAAGTGTTCTCAATTCCAATTAAGCTATCAAATTATTGAATAATTAACTAATTAACCATAAATTGTTACAAAAACATCGTAACATTACAAAGCACCAGCCATATCTTCCAATAAATTACCTTCTCGTAACAGTAATATACTAATTATTACAGAACGGAAGTTACAATTTGGATTGACCGATCTTAAATAGACAGTCATTTTTAGGCTGTCATCTTTATTTGTTCTAAAGGTGACCATTGAATTCAATTTGACTTACCAATGATTACATAGAAACCATGAAGATATCTTTGTATGTAAAACTTGTCCATTCATTTAATCCACGAAAATAAAAAAAAAATATTTGTGAAGTCTGAAAGATACTTTATATGAATAATTGGGATGACTTTGATTGGGAGTGTACTAATAAGAGGGGGACTATTGTACTACCAAAGACCCTTTCATTAGTGAATAAAACTGTTATTGAACATTCATTACTTCTTGGGGTTCGTAGAGTTGTGGATTTCCTAATGTCTTGTTTACATAACAAATAATGAATTGTACTTACTGGTGGATTTGATTTAAGGTTATATCCAAACTGTGCAGGTCCAGCTTTAAACCATAACGTTCCGTAGTAAGGTTCAGTTACAACCTGGACAACCATTGGTTCATGTGGAGCTAAAATTATAATTAAAGGTTGTTTTTATGCAAATACATGTCACCCCACATTCTTCCATCTTTTGGGAAAGATACTCTGTAGAATTGATTAATTGGGTAATGACTAATGGTAATGGTGTTTAATGTCACTTTCAACAATATTTCATTAATATCGTGGTTGCTTGATTGGTGTTTAACACCAGTTTTAGCAGTATTTCAGCTAATTTGTGGCATTACCTTGTAGAAGCTTTGTGAAATCTATAAGCAGCTTCTGTTTCTTTTTTTATGACATATTCAAAAAGGGCAATAACTACTTCAAAATTGGTTCTACCAACCTGCCAAAACAATATGCATATCTCCAAATGATATTAAGCAAGCATACAAAGTTTTAAGGAATTCTTATTTAAATAATGAAGGAATCACAATTACAAAATATTTTTATGTAATATTCAATAAAGTCGAAAAGGGACAGTAACTCTTTCAAAAATTGTAATAAAAGAGCTGTAGTGATGACAAAATCTCTGTAAGGTAAAAAGCAAGCATGCAAAGTTTGAATGTCCATTTAAAATATAGGAGGAGCTGTGAGTACAAATTTTTTAATGAAATATTCTAAATACCTGGCCATAACTCCTTCAAAAATGATGCAATCAATCAGCCATAATGATATGTGAATTTCAATAAGCAAGCATGCAAAGTTTGAGGAACTCCTGTTTAAAATGTAGGGCGAGTTTTAATGAAATATTCTTTTAAATAAAAATTGGTAATAACTCCTTCCAAAATTGTCAAAAAGCAGCAATGATATGCAAATCTCCGTATTTTATAAGCAAGCATGCAAAGCTTGAGGAATTCCCAATTAAAATGTAGGCGTTGAGAGTACAAGCTTTTTAATGAAATATTGTAAATCAAAATGGGCCATAATTCCTTCAAAAATAGTCTTTCAAACAGCCTTAACAATATGCGAATCTCTGTATTTTAATAAGCAAGCATGCAAAGTTTGAGGAATTCCTATTGAAAAATTAGGGCGAGTTTTAATGAAATATTCTTCAAAATAAAAATGGGCCTCCTTCACAAATAGTGTGATCAAAATGTTGTAAAGATATGCTAATCTTTGTATGGTAATAAGCAAGCATGCAGAGTGTAAAGCAAAGAAGATACAACATATAAAATCAGTTTATACTTTTACCATCCTGTGGTTGCTTGGTGGACAATTCTATCATCTCTTGCATGAATTTCATCCCATTCTCAGCATCCTCAACCGATGAAGCCTGTCAAAAAAATATGATTTTATTAATTACTTTGTTGCAGTTGCCCTGTCAATTTTTGGAAGTCAGTACTTTTTCACTAATTAATTATTTTATTTTATTATTATACCAGAATTTGCATAACACCCTATCTAAAACAATTAAACTAAGGTGCTTTGCACAGATATAAAAAAAAACCATAACAAAATACTAGATAAAAGTAGCAAATCAAAAAAAAGTAACCACTGTGCATATATCTACATTTCAATGATAAAAAAAAAATCAACAAATAACTCAAAACTGGATGCAAATAATGAAAATTTAACACAATCCAACAATGTTCCAGGAAGCATCCATATTTATCTTCAGATTTGGAAATAAAACTTTCACTTGTAATTTTGTCAGTACATAATTAGAAGATAGCCATGATTCTCTATACAGCATTATGTGATAAAGTTTGTCAGTGACTTGCAATATGTTGTGGTACTCCGGTTTCCTCCACAAATAAAACGGACTGCCACGATGTTAAGTGGTGTTAAACACCATAAACCTAACCTCTTTTATATAGATCCTACATACTGTGAATACAGCTATGGATACCAATTTTCATGGTTTGAGCAAAAATTGTTTATTCATCGATACATAAATTAGTGGATCCTTTTCTATAGCCCATAAATATATAAACAAATTGTATATGGTGACAACTATTCACTGAATTCTGAATTTCATGGTTTGATACTATCCTTGACAATCCATGAAAATTGGTATACCAAAAATGATAACTTACATCGGCAGCAGAGTGAAGTAGCTGAATCCTACCATCAGCCATAGTAGCTATTCTTATACCCATGTTATGTAGTAACTGTAACTGAGCTTTATTGCCAGCAATAAAGTCTGCAGCTTTAAGTCGAGGTAGAGGTGAACAACTGAAAATATAAAGGTACACAAAGGCTGTTTTTGAGGAATTTTGATGAAATATTCTTAGTCAAAAGGGGCAATAACTCCATCAAAAAATGTCTGATAAAAATGCTGTATATGCAGAACTATGAAAAACCTAAAATTAGTCTCTGTTAAAAATGTCACCATGAAATAAAATGGAAGAATGTGTCCATAGAATATGAAAGTGGCGTTAAACACAATATATCAAATCAAATCAAATTACATTTTCCATTACCTCTGTGTTGGGACAGATTTGTCTACCCATCCCTTCATTTCTCGTCTGATTTTAGAGGCATAATTCATCATATCTCTAGCTAAATACTGTGTATTAAAGTGTAAATTACATTTTCCATTACCTCTGTGTTGGGACAGATTTGTCTACCCATCCCTTCATTTCTCGTCTGATTTTAGAGGCATAATTCATCAAATCTCTAGCTAAATACTGTGGGTTCTGACAGGTGTTCTCTGCTTTGAATTCTGATAGGTCAACCGTGGCAACAAATTCATCTTCTTCATACATATCATTTAAACCTTCATAGACTTCCCTTCTTATCTGGAAAACAATGTCAAATATGTATGGAGTACACGTTTGAGATGGAAAATTTCAAAATGCTGGCTTTCTTAAATTGTTTGTGATTGAGTCATTGTTGTTTAACGCAAAAATGATTTGTGTTTCGAGGATAATGATTCAGTTTCCATATCTTATGATATGATTTTAATTTTTGTGTTCTTGAAAAAAAACCACAAAAATTTGAACACTGCTAAAAATAAGCTGACTTACAATAATATCATGTTCTAGATGATATACAATGTATTTAATACCTTTAATCTTTCCTTTTGGGGTGATTTCAGTGATGTTGTGTCTTAAATATTGATTTGATTCAATCTTCATCAATCATCATTTAGCTTTTATTACATTTCTTTAAACAGTTTTACTCTCTTTTGGAAATAACAAACTCTATACTTCATCAATTTGAACTTTTTATACATATTTTTTTCAACATATTTCAATAGAAATATACTTTTCTTACCTTTGGTAGTTTAGATGTACCATTGTACAAAGACAAAGACAATGGTAATAGATGTGCTTCAGTCGTAAATAAATAATCGTCAACATTTATAATGAGATCAGATTTCTCAGCAAACAATAAATACAGGTACTTAAATGTCTCTGCAAACACGTAAGAATCCAATCTGCAATGAAACATTTAATACATTTGTCAATGAAAAGATTACTGACAGATTTCTTTAGTTTGATACCTCGAAAGAAAAAGTCTGGTTTTACACAAAAGCCTTTTCTGGGGTTCGTGTTTCTTGATCTTTAGTTTTCTATGTAGTAATTTTGCAGATCATTGTTTGTCCTTTATTTTTTGGCCATTGTATTGTCTGTTCTTCAATTTATGACTTCTGATTACTCCTTTGATATCTTCACACTTTTCTTACCAGTTTAGAACTGGTACCTGGTTGTTTGTAACAGTGAGCAAAGGGTAGAAATTATGTAAAAAAAAAAAACTTTTAATAAACTTTATAGAGCTATAATTTTGTGGAGTTTTACCAAATTTTACCAAATTCCAATCCACATCTGATTTACAGGGCTTTCAATATTTTTCACGTCTACCAGTACTTCACTATTTACAGACGGTACTTTTTATTAAAATTTGAACAATTTTCATGAATATCTTATACAACACTCTTTAAAATCAGGAGGTACCAAATACCATTTTAGGCGGGAAAAAGTACCTGGTACCGCCCTTTATTGAAAGGCCTAGATTTATATGTGTACATCCTGCAAAGTTTGAACAATTTTGAAAGGAAACTTTGAAGGAGAAGTTAGCTGCACAAACAATATTCCAGTTATTCAGACATAAACAATCACATTCCCGACTTGCATGTATTTATAAACTACCAATACCAAGACCAGAAAATAAATGTGTTTTTTATATACTGTAAAAGCAGAAATTTTCGTTGAGGATTAAATTTCGTTTATTTCATGGATAAGAATGATCAACGAAATTAAAACCCCAACGAAAATTTAACTTCAGAAAGACAAAATTCAAATTAAATGTACATTATTTAATCAAACATATTTACATAAAAAATCAATAAATGTTAGACACACATGCAAACAATGCAAATAATAATGCCATCAAGTAATTAGAAATGTCCGTTTGAACATAATCAAAAACACATTACTGTTTTCTTTCACACAAAAGATAATCCGGTGTTTGTACAGTTAGGTGATAACAGGTGATTGTAAAACTGTCAATCAATGTCACTCAACAGTCGAGTGCGTCTGTAAAGCCGCGATACGAAATCCGTTAATTATACACTCATTGTCCTTGGATAATACATCAAAAGCGTATAACAACCAGTTGGCGTGTGCCAGTTTGATCTCGCTAATCCGTAGGTCAATAGTTAATTTGTCAACAGGAACACCTTTTGACAGCCGAGTAGAAACCTGTTCAGAATACCAATTAATGAATTTCTGTTTCAAGATGGATTTTTAAAGGACGATAATCTGGTTCCGATCCGTGTTTACATAAAAAAAACTGTTGATTTCCGGTTAATTTCAACTTTATTGGATTGGTTGGCCGTATTTTAGGGGTAATTCTGACATTTTAGACACAATAACACTGGTCGCTGACCGGAAAAAGGAATTTATTTTCCCATCGGCAATCGTTTCATTACTTTTACTATTGAGTATTGGCCAGTATGAAGTGTTATTTTAATGATATTTTCTCAACCTAAAAACCACGAAAATTAATCCCCACGAAAATGAATGTTTCTACAGTATTATTTTGCTTGTATTTCTGTACATCTGATTTGGATGACAAACAATAGATATACAGTTAAACCTGTATAAAAAGGCCACTCAATGGAACCTGAAAATCTGGTCTTGATGAGCAGTTTCCCTTTATATACAGGTTAAAATTATATGTACTATTCTTTAATGGGAAAAATTAAACTGTCCTTTATAGACAGTGATTTGCTATATAAAGGTGCCCTTTAGGCAAGTTTGACTGTATTTATTTTTTTGCATGTCTATTTATTTGTCTTTTTTTTCCATCATATTATTAATTGTATCATTGTGGTATGTTCATTTGTTCATTTTGGGTTATTCTCTCTATCTACACACAGTTATCTCCCTTAGACTTACTGATCTTCATGTGCTCCTGAAGTAACATCTTTAATGGCTGCAAATCCACACGGTACACGAGCATGTGCTTCAAGATTCTCTATCATTTTTTTACCAACGTCTAAATAGTGAGGATCACCAGTTGCCTACAAGAAAAGCAATGTAGAAAACAAACTTTAGTAGCTTTGAGCTGTTCTAAAATGTACAAAGCATCAATAAATATGTTTATCAACAGAAGAAATGAGTATATATCGCCCAACTGCAGGCAAGGGGCCATATCATACTAATCTTATGCTCATTATTGAAGACGCTACTGTAACTGAAATGTTGAGCTGCAATAAAAGCATCGTTCCATTGCCTTAATATAAGTTTTAGTGTAAAGTTGAATAGTTCCTCATCTTCTTTTACATCCATATAATTTCTTACTAAATAAGTATCTGGGTTAACAATATTTCAGTTATATCGTGGTGGTCAGTTTGATTGGTGGAGGAATCCGGAGTACCTGGAGAAATCAACCGACCATGAGCAGGATTCGAACTGACAAGTTTAGTGGTGATAGGTGCTGATTGCATAGGTAGTTGTAAATCCAACTACCATACAATCACGACCACCACAGTCCCTAAATAAGTATCTGGTTACTTTATATTACATACCTTATATAGAAAATATGTTGATTCTATTAATTCAGGTCTTAGAGGATGATTGCCCCAGTGCACTCTAAAATCTGACGTAAAGCCCTAAAAATATATGTCAGTAAAATACATTCTGAAATGAATGAATAGATGGACTTCAAAATAATAACAAACATTTAAGTAAAAAACTAACAATAATGAACACAGATGTAATCAAAACAGAAATGATAAAATTAAATAAAACAGCAAAACTAATTTCAAGAATATCTAGTCCTGGATACCCATGAAAAAAATTGAAATACATTGGCAATAAACTCATTATTCCCTTGGACCTCAAGACGACGTGGCTGTCATATATTTTGGTTCTATTGGTTGTTGTTCCCATTTTCAAATGAGATATTAATAAGAAAAAATATTTAAAAAAAAACAAATTAAGCAAACTCACCTCAGGTAAAAAATTATGTTTCTGCATGACCTGATACAAAATTTCATGTGTTTCTATAGCGGGTCTTATATCACCTTTTAACACCTGAAATAAGGTTAAAACATACAATACAAAATTTCATGTGTTTCTATAGCAGGCCTTATATCACCTTTTAACACCTGAAATAAGGTTAAAACATACAATACAAAATTTCCTGTGTTTCTATAGCAGGTCTTATATCACCTTTTAACACCTGAAATAAGGTAAATCGAAAAAATAAACAATCATAGTTTAAACAAATAACAAGGTACAAAATACGTTGTTTTTTTTCAATCTAATTTAATTTAGGGACAATCACACAAAAACTTGATACACCTAAGTATTCAATGTATTAATGAAACGTATCTGAAATACTATTAAAGTTAGTGCTCAACACCAATTAATCAATCAAATCAATATTAATGAATATTTATGAGTGGTAGAATCTTTTTTTTCAGAATGACATGACATAGGTAAATAAATTGCATAGCTGTCAGTGATTGGTTGTAACAGATGGGTCACATTTTTCCCCATTAGCTTTGCAAAATTTAATCCTAAAACAATAGGTCCAAAAAAATATTGTTTAACAAATCAGCAACAAATACCAATTTTATAGTTTTTGGCTTGACCCAACTGGGGCTGGAACCCTTAAAATATACCACACTTGAGGCAAGCACGCTGACCATTACACCACCAATGCAGTTATTATAATTACCTGTAGTCCAGGCCAAAATGCCAGTAACGAGTCCATAAAATGTCTAGATACAGCCTCTGGTTTATGCATATGTACATCAACAGGTAATGGTCCTTGACCTATATATTTCATAACGGCTGAATAATGCTGTAAATATGACAAAAGAAATATTACCGTCAGACAGTCGAGGGATTGTGTGAATAATAAATACATGTGACATGAATTAAGACTTAGTGGTAAGTCTTCCAGGGAAGACATGTGTCGCCTGCGAACTTTTTCGATATCAAAAATATTCTAAGTTCCGCCAAATAGGAAGTGGACATGCGGCAGATTCGAAACTGTCTTACACGATACAGTTCTCCATACTGATGCTCTGTGCCAAATATCAAGAAGCTGGCCTGTGTGGTTCCTGAGAAAAATGTGACAGAAATGATTTTGTGACACCGACGACGACGGATAGTTATCCCTATATGTCGCCTCTGCGTAACGCAGGCGACACAAAAATGGATATATGGACAAGAGTAATATGATGGGTGCCACTAGTGGAGCAGGAACTCAAGTTCTTGAGTTCACTCCTGGTTTTATTGTGGGGTTCATTATGCTCAATCTAGTTTTCTGTGTAGTGTTTTGTAGATCACTGTCCTTTGGAATTATGCTTTGAAATATACAGTGGAACCTCACTATATATATATTGAACTCGGAAAAGTCATTTCCATGAATACAACATGTAAATTATAGTCAATTCGTAACTGCTTTCATATTATTTTTTTTTCTAAAAAAAACACTCAAATACTCAAGATATTTTGAAGAAAAAGCATTGGTCCCTGTCATGTCTGCATAGTCCCACTATATATCCTTTTTCAATAATATTTAAACAAACCCCAAAAAAAATCAATTTAAATATTCATGAACTTACCTTATTAAATCGATCTAAATATTCATCATCACCTAATAATATGTAGGCCTTTAATACATATTCATAATACGAGTCAATACCAGCACCAACACCACTCTCTGAAACACATAAATTGAGTGTGAGTTATATTTGTCTAATGCCAAATGAATAATTTTTCAGCTATATCATGTGATTTGATTTTTGGTGTTTTAACGCCACTTTCAACAATATTTCAGCTATATCATGGCGACCAGTTTTAGTGGTGGAGGAAGCTGGAGTACCCGGAGAGAACCACCGACCATGGGCAAGCAACTGGTAAACTTTATCACTTGCGGCTGCGAGTCGAGTGCACCCTTTTTTGTAATTTACAAAGCTGGGTGCGAACCCACGCCGTATTGGTGATAGGCTTGTATGAGTTGTTAGATCCAGCGACCTAGCTCATTGAGCCACCTGGGCCCCCGCTATATCATGTGAGAACAAGTAAAATTCAATGAAAGAATAATGATAATGTCCGCTTTGTACATGACCAAAATGCTTAGTTGGATTTCTAAAGTGCTGGTTCACTGAAACAACAGTCTGTGGATAGACAGGTCAATGCACTTAGACACATTATCCTGATTCCTAATAATCCAGTCTTTGTTCTTTTTCCTTGATGCTTCATGCTAAGGTCATTTATTGTGAAGTCATAGACACCATGTTAACCTTCCAGAGCACCTGACCTCTCCCTTCTGTCATGTGAGAGGGGGGATTGTCATCCATCATATTTGTTTGTCATCATCTTCCTTATTGTATGCAGTCATTAAATTAAAAAAAAAAAATTATAACATTTTCTACAAGTCACTAGGACATCCATATAGAACACAGACATTTTGCCACTTTTAATCAAAGCTATCTTATTATACTTATATGCAATCTTCTCTTTAAAGTAATTACGGGCATGCTTGGTCAAGTAGTTAAGGTTGTTAACTTCTAACCACAAGCCTACCACAACCAACGTTAGCTTGCACCCTAACAGTTAATATTTTTAGACTCATACCATGGTCTGGGATTTCATAGTTCTGGCTTTCCCCACCCTTCCTTCAATAATAATCACAATATAGCTTATAAATTGCTGAAATAAATATAAACACATATACACAGTAATCTCTTTCTTTTAAGACCACCAGTTAGGTGGTCTTATAAGAGGGGTGGCCAATCTCAGCAGGGCTCACCAAACCAGGTGAAGTGGGCGATGTTTTTGCCTTGATTTCAATGAAATTGCCCAATTTCTGTCAAAAAGCGAAGTTTTAGTCGTCCTGTCAGTCTTTTCAAGTCAGTATTTTTTTTCACCAATAATCATACTTTTTCTTCAATATTCACATAAAATGAGCTCACATGTTCCTGAAATTTGACCCATACAGGGTTTGATATTCAATATTTTATCCCAAACTCGTTAATTGCATCCTTTTAAGATCATTGTGCAGCACGTTCGTTTTGTGAAAGGTAGGGGAACATGTGGTAATAAACGTTAAAATTTGGATTGATTTTCGGAAGTCTCCCAGATTTTCCCTCACTTCGCCCTTAAGTCAACTGAGAGAGAAGTCAAGTCGCCCTGTTTTTACTATGTGTGGTGAGCCCTGATCTCAGTGCATCTGAAATCTGGCTCGATAGGAGAGGTGGCCTTTGGTGGGAGTGGTCTTAAAAGAGACGGACTACTACTATCAATCCATCCTTATCAATGTTAACTTATATAATTACCCCTTCTAACCCAGTCACCATTATGTATATTTATTACAGTTCCAACCAAATCACTACTTCTATGTCTTTGCTCCCATAAATAGTCCATAGATTTGTGAGCTTTCTCCTACAATGAAAAATAAAAATCTACATATACATTAAAATCAACATAACCTTTATTTATTGGTACTTATCAAGTATACAAAATTTACAGATATAAGATACAAATGACCACAATAAGCCAAATGTCCCTTTATATTCACTCAACAGATATATGATCGTATTGTCATGTTTTTGGACAATAAAATATGTTTAAACTAAAAGATATCTTTTTAATAAAGAAATAAATCATGGAAGCCAGAATGTGTTTTGAGTTTTAACATGGGTTGGCGGATTAGGGATAAAATTTACTAATATCCGCCAACCCCTGTTAAAACACAAAACACATTCTGGCTTCCATGAATTATTTCGATACTGATATGTCTAAGAGTACAAATACGGTACTATACTTTGATTGGAAGATGGTTATTTATATTTATGTTTGCGGAATATATTGCACAAAATTTATGCTGCCAAATTCAAGCAGACGTTAATTCATCAACATGTACATTTACGACAGGAAAGTCAGTCACATGCAACGGCGCATGTGCTAATGAGATTATACCCAATGAATAAATTGCTCATTTTTTTACAAAGCGAAAAAAGGACGTCATGTTAGAATTTCATTCAAATTCAAGAAGAAACAAAAACATCATACAACATACACTTACAAGCAAATTATGCCTATTTATCTTTTTTACCAGGTAATTTTGTAAAAAGTGTTTCAAAGGACCATAAGCCCTTCAATTTTTTTTAAATACACATATATCACTCATTTTAAAACTTGGTTCAGACATTATTAAAGTAAATCTTCTGCCTATATTTCCTTCCAATCACTACTCACTACGGAATGACAACAGCAGATGGCTTACAAGCTAATTTGCATATTTTCAAGGAGCAAAACTCTTACAAAATCATCAGAATGAGTGCGAAACACAATCAAATAATTATCTCCTGCTTTAAAATGCATTACCTCAAAAATTGGATCTCCTGTCAGTCGACTGAGTGCTGCAAATTCTAACACCATTGTGCCTGCACAAGCTGTACAAGTGTCTTTATATTTACCAGCCATATCTTTTATGCCATATCTTAAATTTACCTACAAAAATTAAATTAATGATTTTATGATCAATATAGATATGCTGATTACACTGATTGAATATTATTTTCAATAGTCATCTGGAAATGTTTTGATGGCTTGGTAGTTTGATTTTTCAATCAACAAATATTTCAATTAGCTTTTTCAACTTAATTAGTTGTTTTCTGATTTCTAATTTATAAACAAACTGAAAAGTATGATTTTCCAATATTGCAACTAGATGGAGGGCATACATTTTTTTTTTCAAAATCAATCTTGTTATCAAAAGAATTTTTGTAGACAGGAAAGTAAACACAATAAATTAAATAAATATTTTGTGATAATAATTGCATTCAATAAAATATTTATGTAGATGCAACTAAACATTAAGGATGTAAATTTCTTGTTTTTTATTTTATTTACAGCCATGAAAATCCAATAAAGGGTCAACTTACTCTAGGATAAGGAATGCCTGTAGTCGTATTAAATGCTGGAAGTAGTCTATAGCCAACATCTTTGGCCATCGTTAATAATTCATCTGTGTACCATTCCATTCCCTTTTTCCTCCTTTTAAGATATGTAGCTAAAACATGACCCCCTAATAGTCCCCTACAAATAGATAATGAAATCAACATTAATTGAATGAGTGAGTAATTGTTGTTAATTGCCAACTGAGCAATTTTTCAGCGATACCATGGCGATAACAAGTTACATTTGTATTTCGATGAAATGATGTCCGCTTTGTACAACACCAACAGGCTTAGCTGGATTTCTATAGTACTAGTTCACTGAAACAACAGGCTGTGGATAGACATGTCGCTCCACTCGAACACATTATTCTGATTATGAGCTAACCAATCTTTGCTCTTTCTCCTAATTCTACTTAGTGCTGTGTGCTTAGCGGAGAAGCAACAAATACAAATTTTATAGTCTTTGATTTGACCTGACCCAGGGTCGAACTCACAACCTACTACAATCGAGGCGAGCATGATAACCATTACACCACTGAGGTGGCAACAAAATAGAATATTCATGCATCTTTGTGTTCTGGCAAGTTTGAAATTTCTAAGATTTTTTTTTTATATTAATATTCCCATAGTTAAACAATGTCGTGTGGAGTCAGCCAATCCGCACACAAAATGATAATCCAATGACTATTTATGTACTGTTTCAATTCAATCTATTTCTAGTATCTAAGAAAATGTTGTTGTTTTTTTTTTATTTTCTTGTCCTGCAGTTACAGCCATCTTTGATCTTCCGATCGACACACAAAAAAAAAAACCCATTTTGCTACGTTATATATACGTACCCTAGAACCCTGATATTTGTTTCAAATACAGACACAACAATATCTGAGTCAAACGTGACCTGTGAAATTACTAATTTGACAGCTCTATCAAATTCTTCTATTTCTCCTAAAACCTGAAAAATTAACATAATATTTCTATAACATAACATTCATTATAGGGTTAGGGTTATGGTGTTTAACACCACTTTCAACAATATTTCAGTTATATCGTGGTGGTCAGTTTTATTGGTGGAGGAAACCAGAGAAAACCCTGACAAACTTTATCACATAATGTTGTATCGAGTACACCTCACCATGAACAGGGTTTGAACTCACAACTGTAGTGGTGATAGGCACTGATTGCACAGGTAGTTGTAAATCCAACTACCATACGATCACGATGGCCCCCTATTCAGGGGCGGATCCAGGGGGGGCGGATCCGCCTCTGCTATTTACAACTTAGTTGTCTAATTGGTTAAATTAAATTCTTAGGAAAAAAGTGTGTACTATACATTCTTTATTATGGTATTTACAATTAAGGCATCTATTTGGTTAAAATTAATTTAAGCAAAAAAATTAGCTCCATATACGACTGATTATAGTACTTACAACTAAGGTGTCTAACGTGTCAATCAACGTCAAGGTAAAACTGTGAATACAAAAAAAAAACATGGTCAGCTGTAAACAAGAACAGTAACTCTTGTATGTATCCACACAAGTTCATAACCCTTCATGTCTCCACATAGAAGAAATAATATTTGTCTTCTGTGAAAGACCTGCAAAAACAACAGCTATTTAAAGTTAGAAACGGTTCTGTCAGACATCTTTTTTTGCTACATTTCCCCCTCCCATACATTTAAGAACTCATACAAAATAAATGTCCAAAACAAATATTTTTAATGCTTTATTTTTATCTGTTTATCTCTGTTACTTTAACGATAATAGAAAAAAAGATGTTAAACACCAATCAATCATTAAAGACAATAAATCACATTTAAATTAATTGGTAACAATATCCAATAAGAGTTTTACTTCAAATTCATCTAACTTGCTAGTACAGTATTCACTTAGATAGATGAAAGGTGTTTTGTTTAACACTATATTCAACAGGATTTCAATGATTATCTTGGTTAGAAAATAAAACAATTGAAAATCAATGAAAAAATAGCTGAAATCATCCCCACCCACTTTCAAAGGGTCTCCTTTTTTTAACAGTTCTGACCATGTCATGCAACTTTCGGAATATTTTTTTCAGAGGAAAAGAGGTGAAATCGGTTAAATAACTGAGAACTAGAAAATTGAATTCCCCTGTCCCCCGTCTCAACCCCCCCTCCCCTCACCCCAATTCCAATTTACTACCTTAACTTTTGGCTTGGTTCTGAGGAATGTGTAGGGGTATAATGCAAAGAAAACGTCTTGAAGAGCCAAAGTGGATTTTCAATATAACTTAATTTGAAGGAATGGTATATTATTCATCGGGTATGATGTAGAAAACTTATGTATAGACTTTAAAAGGGGTTTATGTCTTAGTTTGTGTCTGTAAGACAATGCCCCCGCGGTTATAATTGCAAAAGGGTAAACCAATGTTTTGCTTATTCAGCATCAAGCAGAAATGACTGAAATAAATGAATCTGTACCTATAAATGTGATGTTCGATTGATTGGATGGGGTTTTGATTGGATGGGGTTTAACGCCATTTTCAGCAGCATTTCTTTCAGCCATATCGTGGCGGTCAGTTTTAGTGGTGGAGGAAGCCGGAGTGCCCGGAGGGACCCGCAAGTATAAAGAGCGTTGTTTACACGTTAACAGGTTTCAGTGGCTAAGTTCATATAAGCATAATTTTGTAAAACATTGTTGAAAATCAAAATCCATATAATATGCACACCTTCCGTGTTGGTACTAACTGTCTACAAAATATAAAAGGTCTAGCTCAAAAACTGTAGGAGGGGTTAGCCGGACAAACCATATATCCTATATGGGGGCATAAATGAAAAGTCCAACTACCTGTCATTTTGAGAATATTTGATGAAAATCAAAATCCTGTGGACATGCACACCTCCCTTATGTGTAGAAACATCCTACAAAATATTAAAGCTGTAGCTCCAAAACTGTAGGAGGAGTTAGCGGGACAAACTATGTATACTATAGTGTGACGAACGGACGGACGGACAGGGGTAAAACAATATGCCCCCGACCAATAGTCGCGGGGGCATAAAAAAACATCATCCCTGAATTATACATGTAGCATGGCATTGATTTTCATTGATGGAGGAAGCCAGAGAAAATACAGTAAAACCTCGTTATAATGCCACTCGTTTCTTTTGCCACCTCTCTTACCACCATAAATTTTGTGTGTCCCCTTTTCTAATTTCCCCATTGATTCCATAATGCATTTCCCTCAACCTATCGCCAAAATCTGGCTAGACAAATGGTGGCGATATAACAAGGATTTACTGTAACTGGTAATTCACAGTGACAGACAAGCTTAATGGTGTAATGTTGTTCCAAGCATATTTCACAATAGGCTAAGCTGGAATTTTAACATTGCTGGTAAATGATAGATTGATACACATTCAACTACTGTAGCCCCCCCCCCCATTTTCTCCCATCACTTGTAAAATATAATAGTATTTTTTTTTTGATAATTATTTATCTTACTTTCCTAAGCTGTCATCTATATCTCCTCTGTTGGGTTCTGAACCTCTGTAGCGACCTTTACAACTTAATGGCATTAATTCATCTGCTGGATAGGCATGATCCTAAAATAAAAAAGGTCTCATGTATATTTACATACAGAGACAAACTAGGCTAAAAGGCGGTGATGGGAATCGGTCACATTTTTTAGATTAATGAACAATTGATCGTCGGTGACAATTACCTACTAAATGTATTTAATTTGAATTTGAGGTGTTTAACTCCACTTTCAGCAATATTTCAGCTATATCATGGCGACCAGTTTTAGTGGTGGAGGAAGCCGGAGTACCAGGAGAGAACCACCGACCCTGGGCAAGCAACTGGTAAACTTTATCACTTGCGGTTGCGAGTCGAGTGCACCCTTTTTTGTAATTTACAAAGCCGGGCACGAACCCACGCCGTATTGGTGATAGCCTTGTATGAGTTGTTAGATCCAACGACCTAACTCATTGAGCCACCCGGGCCCCTAAATATATTTACAAACTGTACTTAACTGACAATAATTAATTACTCAAATAGTCTTATTTCAAGACTATGATTGACAAAAGTAAAGAGAAGAATGAAATTATATCGTACAAAAACAATGTATAAGAAAACACAGAACTTTTTCTTCATTTGCTGTGGTGGCTGGGGATTATAAAATATACTGACTGGAACACTACAAATCTTAGAAATGTAGTTGTTGAAACATTTCTGTTAAACAGAATATATTACAGCTTTCCATCTGTTATTCAAGAATATTGAGATTTTATTATTGATGATTTTCATCAGAATGGAATGTTATAATTTATACACATTAACAAAACATTGGTTTCCGTATGTGTATTGTGTAACAACGACATAAAATGGACTAGTCTGGGCAGTAGATAAATAATATAGTCCAACAATGTGTCTTGACTGAGTGTCAGAAGTATGCTGGGATAAATTGCAAGATTTTTGTCAGTATGAAGAAAAAACAAAGGATAAAGTCAAACATATATTTTTTTCAACAGATTGGATGATGATGTCCGACTGATTAATAGATGTTTCCAATGATTGGTGTATCACTACTAAAAGGTATAAGCTTAAAATAAACCTTTTTTTGCATATTATATAATTCCTCTGTTTGAAGAAACATTTGGCATAACGTGTTACATCCCTTGCATAACATGTTGCAGTAGATATAGGTATATAACTATATAAAAAGAACTAACTCATGTTATATTCTGGACCTGTAATATATATAATTAATATATTTAATGTATTAATCATATTTACTGTCAAATCAAAGTAATGATGTTGCCACTTGTGAGCCCTCTACTGGTAATAAACATATCTAATCTTATACAAGTAACATTATGTTAAATTTACTATGTTATTATTATTTACTTATCATGTAAAATCTTATACAAGTAACATTATGTTAAATTTACTATGTTATTATTATTTACTTGCCATGTAAGCATTATATGCATGGTAAAACATTTCTTTTAGCTTCAACCTGAAAATAGAGAAACATGTGTAAAAAATATTCTGAATGACAAGATGGTTAGACCATAGATAATCTTCATCTATTTAACCTTCAATAAGAGGAATGCTCCTCTACCTAGAGGTTATAGAGGTTCATAACCACCTCTGTTAACTCTGTTAGTGGAAATCTCCTTTAGCTCAGTTGATAGAGTGGTGTCTCACATTGTGACAGGTTCCAGGACCAAATCTCATCTGGGACATTGCATTTTTTGGAGATACAGTACAGTCAGAGACATACCGTGATAAATCACTGTGATAGACGTATCACTCATCGTAGTGATTTGGATATATTTTTTGTTCTATTAAATATATTTTCAAATTTTCTGTTACATTTAGAGTGTTACTTACCATCACCCAAAAGGCATATCAAAATAAGTAAATATATTAAACAGATCAAAAGATATATCAGTATCACTAAGAAGAGTGATACGTCTATCACAGTGATTTATCACGCTTTGTCTCTGACTGTTAAAGTTTACTTCTAACAATATCTGGTATTGACTCATTTCAGCTGATACATATAGTGATTGTTAATGTCATCTTTAAATCCCATTCCGAATTTCAACCTCTCTTTTTTCCATTAATTGCTATACAGACATATCGAAAATCCAAGACAACTTGTCTGACATTTGGTCAGGCAATTTAAAAACTGTCTGACCGAAAGAAAACTTGTCTGACCGAATAAAAACCTAAAATGCGACCACATATATTCCACATTGCCATTAAAAACTCATTTATTTGTTTAACATGTTTACTTCAAGAATAATTTTTTAGGTATTGTTATTTCGTGACATTCCCAATATTTGTTCAAAATTAAAAAGCTAATCCTGGAAATCATAACACTCATCTTCATAATCATCATCTGACGACATCAATGTCATTGTGGAAAAAAAATTATGATTTGTTGTGAAAAACATTCTGTCGACATTAAATCCCCCCCACCCCCTATTTCCACCTAAGACAAGAAAATGATGGTTTACCAATACAAGAACACTTTTAATATTTTTACAGAATGTTATTTTTCATGTGGTCATAAGTAAATAAGGTATTGTTTGTTTTCCTGGCTAATAACTCTCTGAAAGAGATGCCGACTCAAATGTGTTTTGGTAACACATTATCATGTTATCTTTCGGTTTCCGGTTCTTCCGTATTTTATTTCTCAAATCATGATTGAATCTTTCGTACCTAACCATGTCGGACCACTAAGTTACGAATTTTTTTTTTACAAATGACAATGTACCAAGAAATTAGGTTTTAAGAACATATTTAATGAAGAAGACAAACTTTATCAATCTAAAGAAACTTACGAATATATATTTTCAAAATATAAATAGTGAAAATGATAATTGTTTTGGTTTATTTTAAAGACCGATCTAGTCGAATGCCGATCTATGTTTGGGGCGAATTATATTTCTTTAAGGGAAGTTACTCGATTAGGATTATGCAATGGTCAAGTTTAGTTATTCACAGAAAACGCTTGTTGCCTCTGTATTCCAGATGTTTTATTGTATAGTCTTGATTAGGAGATACATTTTCATAGATTCCTTTAAACTTAAATATATATTATACGAGTTACATTGTCCTTTTAGCAACTGCCCTTGGTGACCATTGCACTTGAACGATAACATATTGTTTTTGTGCACTGGTTACGAGGAGGACAATATCTTTTCATTATCATATTATAATAGTTACGAGAAAGTTTATGGCTAAAGCCTTGTATAATATTGTTAGTTGCAGAGCATTACAACCAGAAAATGTCCCTTCAGCACCTGCCCTTGATGACCACTACATTTGTTCGACTATATTATTTGTCCTTGTGTACTGGTCATGAGGGGGACTTAATTCTTTCTTTTAATTTTATTTGTTGTATTGCTTTTTATGTGTGCGAGTGTATATATATATATATATATAACGTCTGAAAAACCAGTCAACGATCAATCTTACGGGGTGTTGGATCGCTACGGTATAACGATACTATACAAGTAAAATACAATTTATAAACGTCTAAAATGGTTTGTAAAACAACACCAAGTACACAAAACAAAGTGATAAAGAATTAAACACTTCGTTGAATGACAAAATTTTCGTCCCACCGAGGGACTTTATCAATGTCTATTTAAATAATATTTAGAACCAATATGGCGTCTTAATTTAAAAAAAAAAAGTTTTTGACGGTCCATGTACGGGACAAAAGAACAAGAAATTGCACATGAAATTACATACATAAAAGAATTGAAATCCTACATATAAATTAATGAAAGTACAATAACAATAATATAAATACACAATCGGGCTACTCATTTAGTTAAATGTTAAATCAGAAATAAGAATAAAAAAAGAAAATGATTATTGGTAAATGCATCAAATAGAACTCAAAAATATTTTTGAAAATGGTATGATACCCAAACTCAATCACAGTAACGGCCCACCAAAGTGTGGAATATATACTATCGGCCGATTGAGCAAACTGCATGTTCTAATAGGACTGGAAGAGACCTACAAAAATAGGAGTCAAGAAAGGATATTATTTTTTCTCATTGATTCCATTCGGTGACAAGGTCTTAAGTTTTCTAATCCAGAAGCTTTCCCTTTCCTGTCTGCTTTTATCATCCCACTTGGGGTTATGGTCAATTATGGTGACCTTCAGTTTGCCGAAAGAATCATGGTGGCCCGTCGATCTGAGATGTCTGCTGAGTGGAAGGTCAGGTTTGCAATTTGCATCACTTCTATGGCCATTCATGCATTTACTAAGTTGTTGTTTAGTTTCTCCGATGTATTGAAGGCCACAAATTGCACATTCCAGGAGGTAGATAATATTTTCTGTCTTGCAGTTGGCATTGCAGTATATGACGAATTCTTCTCCTGTATGTTTGCTGCTGAATTTTGTGTGCATTGGATGTTTTTGCACGTCATACATCGTCTCACATCACATTTTTGACACTGACCATTGTAGGCAGATCGAGGGGAGACGTCAGCTCTCACCAATATATCTTTCAAACTTTTGGGTTTCCTGAAAGCCAAGACGGGTGGTTCTTTGAAGATTTTGCACAATTCTGGGTGTTTTTGTATGGTTGTCCAGTGCTCACGAACGATGTTGGATAAATTACTGAGCGCAGGATGGTATGTGATGACAAATGGCACTCTGTTGTTCGCGTCCTTTTCTTTATATTGGATGAGGTCTTATATATATATATATATATATACATGTATATGTGTATGTACATTTGTACATGTATGTAACATTGTATGAATATGTAAACTAACACACATACATGTATCTCTGCCCTATGCCATGTATTCTGGACTGCTGAGGTAGCCTTGTTATATTATATTACAAGATAGTTTCTATATACTATCTGGTTGGATTAATGCTTGTATATGTTTATATGAGTTAATAGTAATCCTTTATTCTGCATTGTATTTGTTGTAATATCTAATCATTGTAATACTTATGCCCCTTGTGGGTCCTTGATTTGGTAAATAAAGTTCTTATTCTTATTCTAAAGAAATAAACATGCTATTGCAAGATGATAGACTTTTAAAGACACTGTTTGATGGACCGACAAAGAGAAAACAAATTCTGACTGACGTAGAGAACAATTTTTATCGGACTTTCGGACCGATATGCCAAAAACATCGTCGTACCGGCTTGATTTTTACCTGTCAGGTCCATCAGTCCGGTATATTTCGATATGTCTGCTATATCACAATTTCTTTAAGTTGAAGCAATGACTACATGATTTTCAATTAGGATCATGATAAGATTTTCCACCTTTAAAACTACACATTTTTAGATTCATTCATGAGCATTTATACATGTACCCGTAATTATTGGTTTAACTGACTTGATGGGATAAACTTTGTGTGATGATTGACAGTGTTGGTGAGGTGACCGCTTATCTGAGTTAAAAATCATGTTTAAATCTAGATATGACCAGGGGGATTTACACTGGTCATTTATAACAGGTGCCCGTTTGGGGCAAGTTTAATTGTAAATGAAACACAGTAAAGTAAAGCAGAGGATGTCACAGGGAAAGGGGATGGAATCGGCAAATAACATGCTAGAAAATGGCCGATTTTACCATTCGATGTATCTCGGGATTTTATAAGTAAAGGAATTCTCGTCCAGTTCGTGTATATCGAGAAACTTTTAATTGGATAGTTTTTTTACGTATTTGACATGTGTATGTTAATTTAGAATCGACCGAAATAATTCGGAACATACCGAAGTATAATTATAATATTCGGAAAAGACCGTAGGAAGTTCAGCAATATAATTATAGAAAAGTGGGCGTTGATTATATAAATAAATCCAAAAGTTCTTCAAGGTACAATAATGTAGGTATATTTAATTTAAATAATTGCAACTACAATATTCTTATAAATATGAACCTAAAAAGTTATTGTTTAATATTGATAACAATTTCAAAATATAAAAATTAAATGCAAAAAGTTGAATTAACACTAATTATCGAGGAAAATGCTTTTTAAGGAATTTGATTAAAGGGAGGTAATCATAGTACTGTATAGTATTATAAAATTACTACTGAAAACAAAAATGAACCAATATAGTGATTAACACAGTTTGTCTGTAAGCTTATATATTTGGATTAAGTGTTAAATATGTTAGATATCTACGTACCATTAGTTGTTTACAAAATACACTGATATATATAATTATTGTTTCAGTTTGTAAACAAACATCTGCTTTGCATAATCATAAATCCTCGGATTTACCTTTTTCTAAGAAGACACGTGTTTTTTAATTAATTTATTTTATAAAAAATATATAACCTATATTTTCTGTTTTTATATATAATTATTAAAGTAAAAATACCTTACAAAAGAACAATCAAAGTGCTGAAACCACTGATGGAAGTTGTTGCTTTCTGTGTTTTTTTTTATTGCGTGTAACAATATTTCATTTGTTTTACAATAACTGTTAAAGGGGCATTATCTGCCAAATCGTAAATTTTTGCTACTCATAAAAATGATCAGATATGATTGATGCTTTAATAAAACGTGTTTCTGTAACATATAAATGTTATGAAATGTACGCTTATCGGGGAAATAATGTGCAACTGGTCGTGTTTTGAGATCGATCAAGAAATGGACACCATCTTATTAATTATCGACATTGTTTACGGAGTTTGTCGAATCGTCATTAAATCAGTACAACAATGCACTTATTTCTTGTGAATCTGCTTTTAGTCGGTGTTAATTACAAACAAAGAACCATGCAAGTTGGCAGTTAATAAGCGATAAAATACAAATTATTTGTTTTTACCTGTAAGGTCAATTGCATACGGAAAAAGCGAGGTCAAATTATTTGCTTGCAAGCAAATAATCAATCGATGGTAATTTTCGTTCTCAAAAGGCGGAAAGTGGTTCGATAAGATGTTTAATGTGAAATATTTACCTTTATTTCATCATTTTAATGCTATTTACCAATTTCCAAAGCATATAATTTATTTTTGGGTCAAAATCGTAACTAATGCTCATTTAAGCATTTGAAGCAACTAAAACAGTTATTGAAGAATCACTCCAAACAAGATGATGTTTTATGTTCAATAATATTAGTATTTGAATTTTTTCGCAGATCACATAAATAAATCCCAACCTTAATCCTGTACCAGGCTTCATTGTATTGAATTTGGAAAAAATTTGTCAAACATTATCATTTGGGAACAATTTTTATTATTATTTGATATTATTTAAACATCCTTATTGGTCAAGAAATAGTCACATGGTCTTCCTTAAAAACATGTATTGACTTGGAAAAACATGCATTGACTTCGGGAAAACATTTGTTTATTTCCGCCATTGACAGAATTAGTTGAGTGCTACCCAATTGCACTTTCTCCAAAATTTCATGAAATTTCAAAATTTTCAAAAATTTCAACAAACACTCCAAAATTTCAAAAAATTTCAAAATGATAAAATTTTCAAAAAGTTTAAAATAAAATCAAGTTTCCCATAAAATTTCAAAATTTTAATATTTAAATAATATTGAAAAATGATAAAACAAATACATTTGTATAGCCTACTTTCTTCCAGTGTTACAAAAGATAAAGCAATTTTAGTCTTTTAATATCGGTCAATACATATAGATTATAACATGGCCATTTTCATATCGGTCCCCGTATCATCCCGAGACTTCCATATCAGCCCAAGGCGAAAGCCGTGGGCTGTTATGGGTCGAGGAATTATACCAGGACCTATATGAAAATGGCTATGTTATAATCTGTTTATCACATATTTAACCATGACTGAAATAAATAAATTGTAAATGAATAAATGAATTTATGTTTATTCATCAACA
>MJUT01050874.1:1055915-1077788 GCA_002080005.1 Gigantidas platifrons | reverse complement strand
TTGTAGATTATGGTCATCAGAACGCATTATCTGCTTCTGGCAGCCATGTTGAATATACGAGTTGCACCAATAACACATACATCATAAGGTACCATCAGGAACATATATGTCGAGTTTGGTTCAATTTGGCTCAAAATTATGAGAGAAAATTCAAATATGAAAATGTTGATTGACGACGGATGGAAGCAAAGTAATGTCATCACTGGCCCAAATTGAAAACTGGTAGCCCAAATATTTCAATAACATTTTTTTTTGAGTTGTTGACTAATAAAACATTCAACTAAAGCAGTTTGTTATGTTTTATTCTTCAATTATCCCTCCCTACACATAACCCTATAAACCCTTCCCTCATCCCCATAATCTTCATCATCGTCATCACTATCAGTATCATAATCTGCCCCATATATTGGTCGACTCTGTGACATGTGTCTTCACTACTTGGCATTTCCTCCATAGCTAAATTGTGCTCATTCATTTCCTTGACTTGGTCCTCCACTTGCTTGGATGCTATAACAGGGTTTCAGCTGAATTTTATTATACTACGGTCAAATGACCTAACTCATATAAATTCATCAGGCCTTTCGTCCTGAAAGGTACTTATTCAATTAGTCAATTGTGTCCTAATTTGTCTAAAACTTATAAAGTCATTTAATGCATACTTATTTATAATATTTGGAATTGAAAGCCAGACAGGTTTTCAGAGGTCCTCTTTCCAAAAAAAAATTAAACTTCAGTGAAAATAAATAGAAATTAAAATCAAATTCCCCAATGAGGAATGAGTCAAAGACTTAAGAGAAGGCTTCCCTAAATAGGTTACAAAAAATCTGCTTTGAAGCAAGGATTTATATCAATCCTTGTTTGAAGTAAACATTTTGTAGATTTTTTTTAACATAAATAAAGCAAAGTAGTGGATCTTTTCAACCATTTGTCTTAATCAGGAAAAAGCTTGTAATATTTGTCCATTTCAAAGGTTTCAATATTTCCCAAAAACCTAAATCAAGTCCTCTATCG
This sequence comes from Gigantidas platifrons, assembly GCA_002080005.1. Lineage (NCBI taxonomy): Eukaryota > Metazoa > Mollusca > Bivalvia > Mytilida > Modiolidae > Gigantidas > Gigantidas platifrons. The sequence continues at coordinate 1,076,777 of MJUT01050874.1, read as the reverse complement.
TATTTTGCACAAAAGACATGTTTAAATATGGTGCCAAATTGATATCCGATAATCTTTGCGTGTCCGGTCCGCGGCGATTTTTAATCTTATATTTCATTGATATTTTCGTTTTTGTCAATGTCCTTGAACTTCATCAAACCATGGAACGATAAATAATATTAAAAGAATTTTGATCTGGCGTTTCACTTTAGTTTTAATCAAAATAAATTATGGACAAATTGGATATCAAACAGGGCTCTTTTATACAACAAACCCAGTATTTTACACCGGACAGTCGATCCAGTGGAAGGTAAACTAATGTTTGGTTACGTAACCATAAAATGAAAATAGAATCGTATATTTATGCGCAGTGAGATCTTTTTAGCCAATAAATGTCGTTTCCCCATTTATCTAAAGATTTAAATTAATTATTTAGTACAAATATTTGTTCCAAACTATAAAAATAGTGATGATAAGCATGAACAGCTATTGTGATAGATGGATTATATTGTCAATTTACACCTTGTTTCCTTTCTGAATCCGCCTTTGATTTTGCTATTTGTCTATTGAATTGGGTGACAACATAGGAAGTATGTTGCATGCCAACAACTTCCAAAAAACCATTCAGAAAAATTTGTCAAAATAAAAATAATCCTGATTCTGATCCGAACTTAACAGCAGCTCGCTGGTAAAATTTGGCCCATAATTTGATTATATTTCACTTCACATCCAAAATTTCACAAGAAGATGTATGTTGAATGTAATATATCCTGGCGTTACCAATTTTCGATAACGTAACGACTTATTGGCTTATGTCAAGCTTCCCGTATATTTTTTGTATGAAATACTTTAATAAACTTAAATTACTAATATAGTTGTTTAACTGTACAAAAAAGAAGAAACATCCGATAAACAGTTTGACTGGTGTCAATCTTATGAAGTGTGTCGTTGTTTTTACCTGAAAGAAAATGGTGTATCCTTATTTCGATAGGGGAGATAATTCCAACTCATTTGGCCCTAAAAAAAAGTCGTCCCCAATACATCTCGGCCCAAAAAATGTCGACATTAATCACCAAGTTCGAAGATACTGTGAAGTATATATTTTTTTCAAATATTTTTTTTTCTCTCTCAAAAATTGCAGACTGTTAGAAATATAGAAAAATGAAATATCTTTATATGAAGCCTCAAGATGACCTTTGATTGTAGTTGATAAAATTCAAGATTTTTTTTAATGGAAAACATGTTTAAATTAAAAAAAAAAAATATACAGACATAAACTTACAAAAAAATCATGGATTTAATTAGTTTTTCATTGGTAGCACTTTATTCTCACTTCTGTAAGTTGCCACTCTTTAAAGATGTCTCTGAACGTCATTTGAACAATTTCATAACATGACACCTTTGGCTTTCCAAACGTTTTATTTTTGGACAGGGATTCCACTATGTTCTATTTTTAGAATATATTAGCGTAGATGCAGACGATCAAGACAGTGACAGTTCAGTGGATTCTAATTAAGTTTTCATGAGGAAAATCAACGTTTTACGGTCAAATAAAAATGGCATTAGTGAAAACATAGTTTTTCTAGTCTAGGAGGAATAAAATAAGTTACTCACTTCTTTTAAAGACATTTTCTAGATTTTTGTTTACTTGTGGTAGACGTCAACACTAGATCGTTCTATACCAAAAAGTTCCGGGTGATGACGTCATCAGTATCCGAATGCGACACTAAAAATACTGACCTATCGAAATTAGGTTCTTATCGAATTTCGGACACTGCACAATAATACAAACCTCCTTGTGAAATTATATATTTCAAACTATTACATCCATATTTTGTCACAATATATCCATAAATAAATGTCTGGCAAACTCATTTACCTAACACGATACACAAATCTAGCAACATTTTTTGGCTGTAATGGTCGAGTATATAGCCAAGGGAGATAATCGTTTCCGATGCCTGAGTAAAGTAGTAAAGTAAAGTAATTTTTATTTAAAGTCGGAAGCATATATATACAGTTATAGACAGTTAATTAGTCTACTAATACACTGTAGAGTATCAAAAACAAATCAGTGAAAGCTGTTGTAATTCCTATATCGTCGTATATAATTTTACTTACTTCATTTCTTGTTTTTCTGAAAGTGACATAGCCTTTACCACCCCATCTTCCAAGACGAATATTACAATAACAACGAACGACATCACGATAACGACTTTTTGGTACTTCATGTTGAACTCAAAAAATGTTGTCTATATCTTAGCTTCTTATTCTATGTCATTCGTTTGGTTGAAAAACGTAATTTTGATCGATGTTCTCAGGTTTATCTGTGTGTTGTCATTCTGCCTTGTTGTCACTTAAAATCTCGTGAGATAAAACGTTGTTTTCTTTCAAAACGGGCACGGATAAAAGACAAATTTTGTTCTCATTATGAAATCGGTGCTATAGATATTCATTTACATTATTTAAAACATCAACTTACGATTGTAAAAAATTGCGTAAATAATGATAATTGTTTACCATTTCCATATGTACAGTAGAAATAGCTATAACATGAAGTATATTTCTACTCCGATGTATTATGTTTATTTCAGAAAATATGAAGTAAGTAAGTTTTTTTTCTTAAATAAGGGCAATAACAAAATTATCGAACACAGAGCAATATTCCAAAGGGAAAGTCAAAACTCATGAATCAATAAACAGACAAAATCAGTCAACATAAACATTTAACAAAAAACATGAGCTTAAAACCGACAATAGAAGTAAAACATAAAATTCATTAAAACAGGCATGCAAATGTTGAGCTAATAAAGCACATATATAAGCAAACAAGCAAATACTATCCTAAAAACTAAGAAAGGGGCTGTAGATTCAGATGTAATTGAAATCTCCTTTTGGGACAACACTTTTTGCTGAAAATATTGCAACAGAAACTACTATATTAAAGCTGACGATTCATAAAATATGGTTATCAAAGGTGAACAGTTTTATCGGTTTAGAAAGCTAGTACTTGAGTTATATCTGTTCGTTAATACTATATCTTATACATGCAAGACGGTGACTGAAGAATGGTTTCTCTACATACAGTCTATCTATTTATTTTGTTTTGTTTTTGTTTTTGTTGTATTTTATCCATTGTCTTTTGACCATTGTGTTGTCTGTTCTTCTTTGATATACGGATTCTGATTGCCCCTTTGATATCTTCAAACTCTTCTTATAAAGAAATACGAGAATTATAGATTTCTACATGTCTTTTATTTTAAATTATGGCGTTTTCAATAATTAAAAGCATATCCATTTTATTCATTTCATAAATATGTAAAATAAGAGGAATATTATGTTTAAAAATGCAATAATTGTAAACTTGTGACTCAAAATACTACATCTATTGTTTAAGAAATAAATCATGGAAGCCAGAATGTGTTGGGAGTTTTAACATGGATTGGCGGATATTAGTATTTTATCCCGAGCTAGAAGGGAGGGATAAAATTTACTGATATCCGCCAATCCATGTTAAAACTCAAAACACATTCTGGCTTCCATGATTTATTTCGATTCTGATATGTCTAAGAGTACAAATACGGTAGTATAATTTGATTGGAAGACGGTAATTTATATTTACGCTTGCGTAAAAATGTCGCACACAATTTATGTAACTCGAATAATACTGCGCCCTCTATCGGCATTATTTGGGTTACAGTTTATGGTGTAAATGGAAAAGTCGGTCACATTCACCAGCGCATGTGCTAATGAGATTATACGAAGAAATAATTCTGGGTTTTTTAACAAAGGGAAAGAGTGAGGTCATGTTAGAATTTTATTTAAATCTTTCCTTTATTCAATTTTGTAGTATTGTAAATATGAACTTCCGGTTTTAATCTGCCAAGGACATGTGAAGTTTTGGATCATCATTTCACTTGCCACAATGGCATTATTCTTTCAGAGACTCCAATTAAGAACATTTATAGCGAACAACATAAGGCACTTTTCTTTGTCCTCAAAAACTGAAAAGCTACTTGTCACCGAATCGGAGGCATGTATGATTTACAGACGAATTCAAGTCGTTTTTTTTGTCGGTTCGGCCACAGGTACGTGTGGACAGGGACCCTATGCCACCCCCCCCCCCTTTTTTTTTTTTTTTTTGAACATCGATTTTTTTTCATATAAACTACATTTTGCAACTTTGTATGTATCACTGTATGACATATACAATAAATTCAATCAAACAGGAGTTTCTATCCATGCCGGGTTTCTGACATAATATAAGAGAGAAGGTAAGTCACTTCGGTTTGTTTACATTGGGGTACCTGTTGGCGATTCATCTTAAATTTACTGAATAAAAAAGGCCTACCTGTCTGGAAATTGGTTTTTTCTGCCTCTATACAGTGATTGGGATTAGAGGGGGCCATACGCCATTTATCACATTCCATCTGAAAATGTCCCATTGAAATCAGAAATATTTACAAAGAATGTTAAAGAATGGCCCATTAAAATTCTGAATGTCAATAGAAAATGTCCCATTATTAAAATTTTAACCCTAATCACTGCCTCTATATATATTTTTCTCCCTGAAAACACACATCAATATTTTTTTACAGCAGCTGACAACGCTCCTTGGAACACTTTTCCCTCGCGATTTGCGATTTTAAGACGACATTTTTGTAAACCAAGTTCTAAGCTACGGAAGTGTCGTTACTAGCACCATCTGTGAGGTCATTTGATACGGTAAAACGTGAGAGTTCCGGGTAAACAGTTCGGGAATATTTTGGCACCAGATTTCCAGGCAGGTAGGCCTTTTTTATTCCGTAAATTTAAGATGAATCGCCAACAGGTACCCCAATGTAAACAAACCGAAGTGACTTGCCTTCTCTCTTATATTATGTCAGAAACCCGGCATGGATAGAAACTACTGTTTGATTGAATTTATTGTATATATGTCATACAGTTATACATTCAAAGTTGCAAAATGTTGTTTATATGAAAAAAAATCGATGTTAAAAAAAAAAAAAAAAAGGGGGGGGGGACATAGGGTCCTGTCCACACGTACCTGTGGGTTCGGCCCCATTTGAAATTAAATACTTTTGAATTGAAATACACAAGTGTTTATCATTTCAAAATGTTTTTTTTATTCATGTCTGTAACAAGGTTATCTGATTTGACAGCAATTTCCAGTTGATCATTTCTCAATTAATGGCTTTTATTATGTAGCCCGGGGTTCTATGGTACCACGGTACTTAATGTTTAACGTCTGTGTAACGTAACTAGTTTTCGGAATTAATCCAAAAATGTTATATTTTATTCCCAGGTATAGAAACCTATTTTCCCCTACAATTCATTTTATTCTTTGAATTTGTTTAAAAATATGTCACCACTTTTCCCTATGACAACGCCAATGTACCTCCCAGAAATGGTTTCCTATGATATCGCGGTAATTGCAAAATTAATGTTATGGGACACAATGTTTGACAAATCAAGGCATCGTTTATACTAAATCAAGGTGAATATCTGGCAAACTTATACCATAAAGAAAATCTTGATAATTTATCACATTTAATAAATAATGCGTAAAGTTTCTTTGAAATAACAAATGTAACGAAATTGAGTCAATTTGATGTAACATTATGTTGGTTAATATGTTTTCATAGCTTAATTTTTCCATCAACTTTGTCGGTCTAGAAAGTAACTAAAAATAGCACCACAAATTCCCAATTCGGGTTGAAATGAAACGTAAACAAACGGACGACATTTCTAAAAAAAATAGCAGACGAATTATGACAACTCTGGTTTAATTAATGGACATTTTACAAAGCATGGTATCAGGGTAAAATAAAAATGTCCACTATTTCTAAGGAAAAGATGAAAATACGTGTACTTACAAAAATTCAAGACGTTTGGACGATAAATGTGACTGTTGTGTTTATGAATATATAAATAGAAAAACCGGTGGGTGGCGCTGCAGTGCATAGGAACAGACAAAATAAATACCGCGGTATCATAGAACCCGCAGTACCATAGGAAGAGAGGATAATCCATGTTTACGATTAATTGTGACACCTGGCAGTTGTAAAATAATTACTTTGACCACTTCCTGGACAACTGGTTTAAATTTTCACCCAATCTAATTGAAATTCGATCTTTGTTTGCTCCCGACTATGTCGCACATAGCAAAACCAGGAGCAAGTAAAGATCGAATTTTAATTAGATTGATTTTCACCTGTCACACGTAACGAAACATGGTGGATTTCTCTAAGCGCGGGAAACTAGTTCATTCGAACACACTTTCAAAACAAAAACACGATGTGACAAATATATTTGTTTGACGTTCAGGTTTGGTAGTTTATAATGTAATATTTATAGTAGGGCCGGAACGACTTGGGTCGAGCCGACTTTGGGCCGGATTGACCTGATACCATTAATACATGTGACCTAAACGGCTAAGCCCTTTTAGTATTATATTATAGTCATAGGTTATATATATAGCATTTCAGGATTTATAGTATATGTATGATGTAACCACATTGTGTAATGGTTAGTATACTTGCCTCGAGTACACATTGTGTAATGGTTGGCATACTCGCCTCGAGTACAGTAGATCGTGAGTTCTAGTTGCAGTCGGGTAAAACCAAAGACTAGATAATTGATATCTTTGCTAAGCATGCAGTATTATTAATTATTAATATTGTCATTGACATTAGATTAAGGATCAAGAGCAAAGACTGTTTACAAGTGGACTGACTTTTATACCTGTTGTTTCAGTTAGCTAGCACTATAACAGGGGCTTTCAAAAGTAGGTGGAAGTCGGCTATATTCCACCTGCTATTAAAGGTTTTGAGCCTCCTACTTTGACCGTTTTATTACTTAAGCAAAACACACAAATAGCCGTCTACCTTAAGTTATTGTAGGCACCTACTTTAAAAACTTTTGAAAGCCCTGCAAAAATCAATTGAAGGTGTTGGTCTAATACAATACAAACTTCATTATCTTATGGAAATATAACTTGTTCTTGCCATGAATGATATACAAATGTAGCTGAAAATTTGCTCACTTTGTGTTAAACTACAATCACTCACTCAAAATTTAGTGGTGATAAGCACCGATGCAAGGCATTCCACATCAGTCGGGCACCGGGCAAATTGCCCATCTAATTGCAATTTCCTCCGCTTACTTTGTTTTCAAATATTTAAATGTCAAAGTGAAAGCAAAATATGGCTTTGTTTTGTAGGATTCCCCCTTCTACTTTAGGATTATCACCTCCTACTTGAAAATGAGTGGAATGCCCTGCTGATGGCATATAGACTGATAAAAATCCTTCTACCACATGGTTATGACCAGTCATTCCCAAGGTCCAGCAAGAATTGAATCGGTTCTGTTAAGTGTACATTTTGTTCTTATTTACTGATACAAATGTCCAGTTATATCAGTAAATTTTAATATAGTTTCTAAGTAGCAAAAGTCGGATAAAATATGTTTATGTCCAGTGAAATGTAATACATGTGATATAATTATCTTAAGTTTTATTTTTCTTTCTTTTTCAGGTTCCTGTATTTTTACCAGCTCTTTTCGTAAATAAACATTCAAAATTCCAAGTAAACAAAGACACTAGAACATCTTTATGTTATTTTGACAATGTAAATACACCGTTCGGATACACTCCGGAGCTTTTGGCTTCGACAGAACCAGAAAAGACGAGGAAACCTGTTAAAAGTCCAGAGTTATCAGGAATTGAGCATCTTTCCTTTGTGCAAGCAAAGCCTGGATGTGTTTATGAAAAACCTTTCGATGACTTTATCATTTATGATAGTTGTAGAAGTCTCAACGACTGCCACCATCATGAATTTTTTAAGACAAGTTCAAGTGATGCTGAAAGTGAATTGGAACATTTGAAAAGCAATGTATCATGGTGTACTGATATTAGCCAATTTTCATCCAAACTGCCATTGGATAAAACACCATTGGAACATTTGAAAAGCAATGTATCATGGTGTACCGATATTACCCAATCATCATCCAAACCGCCATTGGATAAAATACCCGGAAGACCATCTGTTGAACAAATAAAAGAAATCAGAGAAGTGCTTGAAAATTCAGTATGTATGTGTTTTTTAAGAATCTTGTTGAAAACATACATTTTGTCTACTGTCTGGTCAAAAACAAATTATAATGCCTCAAGATGACCTAACAACTCATACAAGCCTTTCAGCAAAACGGTGTGGGTTCGCTCCCGGCTTTAATTGTAATTTAAAAAAAAGGGTGCACTCAACTCGCAGTCGCAAGTGATAAAGTTTACTAGTTGCTTGCCCATGGTTGGTGGTTCTCTCCAGGTACTCCGGCTTCCTCCACCAATAAAACTGGTTGCTATGATATTGTTGAAAGTGGCATTAACTTAAGTACCAAAAATCAAATCTTAATACATGTATTGATAATTTTTATCCAATTAAAATTATGAAAAGAAAGTTTAAACAGTGATGGTCAACAATTCCACCAATATCAACGAAACGAACTATCACCTCTCACCTTTACTCATTGAACATGGAAAAAGACCACAACATATAACGTTGGAAATCCAGATCCTCTTTAGGACAGGCACAAAGATGTGGCAGGGTTAAACCAGTGAATGGGATCCCCCCTCTTGATAACTAGATCTCCATTGGCAATGCATGTATATAGGCAGCAATTAAACACCTGCACAGATTTGCTTCCACTCAAATAGACCAGGTATCACAAAAATTAATGACAACAAAAACACACAGGCACTTGGGTCCAGGATATTTTCTTCTTCAATTTTATCAATAAAATGTGCATCTACAACGTATATGAACCCGTTTGACATGCTTCGTTGTGAAATAAACGTCTTTATTAACTACATGTATACCCCATTTTCCTAATATCTACTATATACAAGGCAAGAATGTAGAGTTTATTCTAAAAATAGCAACAAATGTACTTACCGGTATCCCCGCTGCTATCCACTAGAAAAAATCGTTTCTGATGACTTGTGGCATATTCCCGGTTTCCTTTCAACCATATCTAACTGTTGAACACAAAAGTCTCTTAAGGCGGAGCGTTTAAACGGTTACAGTCAGGTTTGTTTCTCTCAAGCGAGCTGAATTTCCACCCGGGACGGAAGTGCTTTCAATTTTCCCAGGGACGCAACTTTTTTCACAATCTGAGGATTTCCGAGTGGACTGAAACAAGGTAAACTCTTAAAGAGTTACGAACATAAATTATTGGCGCAAAAACGAAAACGTGGGAAAAAAATATGCTGAAAAAAATACTTTTTTATCCGAAGAATGGAAGAAGAAAAGCATTTAGCCACGGATGAAACAAATGAAAACATGGAAAAAGATAAAATAATTGATAATGTAAACATTATTTCATGGTACAAATGTTATTTTAATTGCTCAGATTACGAGAAAAGTTGCGTCCCTTGGAAAATTGAAAGCACTTCCGTCCCGGGTGGAAATTCAGCTCGCTTGAGAGAAACAAACCTGACTGTAACCGTTTAAGCGCTCCGCCACAAGAGATTTTTGTGTTCAACAGTTAGATAAGGTTGAAAGGAAACCGGGAATATGCCACAAGTCATCAGAAACGATTTTTTCTAGTGGATAACAGCGGGGATACCGGTAAGTACATTTGTTGCTATTTTTAGAATAAACTCGACATTCTTGACTTGTATATAGTAGATATTAGGAAAATGGGGTATAGTTCATAAAGGCGTTTATTTCACAACGAAGCATGTTAAACGGGTTCATATACATTGTAGATGCACATTTTATTGATAAAATTGAAGAAGAAAATATCCTGGACCCAAGTGCCTGTGCAAAAACATAGACCGTATAATAGCAGGGTCGAATAATGCTCTTAGTTAACTGACTACTAGATAGGAAGGTAAGGCCAGACTTAAAAATATCTTTGTTTGCTGTTGGCCTACCCATACTTAGAAAGGGAGGGTAGGTACAAAAATGTAGGTAGGTTTTTTTTTTGAGAAAAAAATATTCATATAATATATGAGTACTACCGAGAATCTAGAACAAGTTCCGGTTACAATAAAATACGGATCAAACCGGAAAAGTACAAATCCGGATTTACCGCAAATGCAAAACGGACAAAAAAAAAAAAAATTGTCACATCTGCAATAAAAAAAAATTGGGTTGGCTCCAATTGTGGAGGGTCGGTCTGCCAATGGCAAACAAGCCTATTTTTATTTTTGGCCTAAAATCTGTTGGTTAAAGACCATTACTGGTACTCAAAGTCCTTTAAAAATTCTAATTCACAGAAAATTTACATTGTGCAATTTTTTTCCATTTCAGCTTCCAAATTTTTTTAAAAAACCATTGAATTACAACATATATAACCACAATGTGATATTTGAGAACAATATATGGCAGAAGAAAACAATGTAAGTATATAGTTAAGCATTATTTCCCTTGAGATAATGATCCATTTTTAACACCACAGTTGGCACAGTCTTTCAGCTACATCATCATGTGTACATCATGACTAAAACAAGTTATTTTTTGATGAGTTATTTTATTAAAGGAGCGCAGTGAGATGGATGTTTATAGTTCTGAAACAACAGTCTTAAGAAAAATATATTTATCTGATGTTCTCGTGGCAAGTAGAATTTTGATTGGCTAACAAGGTACTTCCAAAACTTCAGGGAAGAAGTGCGGTGACAGAAAATCAATAATCTCTCTCACCTATGCGCTGTCCTTTACATTGTGCACAGCAGACGACGTCTCTCACCTATTGCCTGTGCTGTGTATTTCATACGGCGAAGAAAAATCAATAACCGCATGTTGTGTATTTAGTAAACCATTATGTTTTTCCTATAATAAGGACATACTTATTAATATTGGAACATTCAGATAAAAATGATAATGTATAATATATAGCCACTCGTCCATGACGTCCAATGACGAGGTTGTTTTTAAAAAGGACATGTATCTGAGAACCATAGTAGTAATTAACATGTTAAAACCTTTTTCACTTACATTGTATTCTAGTAAGCAAATAGACAGCAACAGACAGGACACAAAACTTTACCGACGTAGTTTTCAACTGGTACTGACAAGCGTTATTGTCGAGCCCTGAACATGTCGCCTGTTGTCTATCCGCCATTGTTAATTAAATGTTTCACAGTTTAATCTCCCATTGAAAAACTGCTGAACCAGGGGGCTTGAAAGGGGGAAATTAGACATACCTGTACATTATATGTTAAAACCAAGTGGGCGATACAGACTTATGTGAGCCTCTTGTTGTTTTCTATTTCAGAGGTCTTGCTAAATATTCTCTTCAAATGGCTTTAATAAGAATTATAGGTCACTTCAAATATGTGCAAGTTACGTTTATTATTATAAAAATAACCAGTCATCCAGATGAAGGCACAATAAAAATTAGGTGGAGAATTGCTGGACTATCCAACACCAAGGCCTTGAGTTTCTGGAGATATAGGCCTGGAAAAGTCAAAGAACATCTCATAGATGATTCACAGTGAGTAACTATTTAACAGTCTATGCCAAAAACATTTAGACAAACGTACATGTAGCTCGAACAGCATTTTAGAAGATTTTTTCCTATTTGATTAAGCAACTTTTATGCAATTTTTACTAGCCTGAACCAATTTTTACTAGCCTGAACCAGTTTTTACTAGCCTGAACCAATTTTTACTAGCATGAACCAATTTTTACTAGCATGAACCAATTTTTACTAGACTGAACCAATTTTTACTAGACTGAACCAATTTTTACTAGCCTGAACCAATTTTTACTAGACTGAACCAATTTTTACTAGCCTGAACCAATTTTTACTAGCCTGAACCAATTTTTACTAGACTGAACGATTTTTACTAACCTGAACCAATTTTTACTAGCCTGAACCAATTTTTACTAGCCTGAACCAATTTTTACTAGACTGAACCAATTTTTACTAGACTGAACAATTTTTACTAGCCTGAACCAATTTTTACTAGCCTGAACCAATTTTTACTAGACTGAACCAATTTTTACTAGCCTGAACCAGTTTTTACTAGCCTGAGCCAATTTTTACGAGAATGGGGCTTAGGGCTAGTGGTTTTTGGCACAGACTGATTTAAGTTGGGTTATCCTGGTGAAATAATTTAAGAAGTTTTTCTCAGAGTTACGACAATATCAAACTCGGCTATAGGTTTGACGCAGGGCAGATGGGTGGCATCCACATTTGGTTTCTGGTCAATAACTTTCGTTCCTGACAACCTGGAGTTGTCAAATTTGGTCATATTATACACCTACATTTGTATGTGAGGAAATAACCCTATTGATTTTGGGTTCAAACTGATGGGTGAAAGTCAAGGTCACTATGACCCAGAGTCAGCAATTGATTTTCGGACAATACATGTAGTATGAGAACCTTATGTCCTATGCTCACCAATCTGTTTCATGTGATACTCCTATGGAAGGGGAAGAACTCTGTTTGTTGGGTCAATAGGTCAAATGTCAAGATCACAATGAGAGGGTGTCTACAATTGTTTTCCAAACTTTAAGTATAAATATAAAAAATATAGAATTGACTTCGAATGCCACGATATAGCTGAAATATTGCTTAAGTTGGCGTTAAACACCAGTCAATCAATCAATTAATCGAACTTTACAAAATCTGACGTAATTTCCGGAGAATGGTGTACAAAGTTGAGCTATATTTCGATACTTTTCTCGTAGTAAAAATGATGCAACAAAAGGCAGAGCTAAGAATAATAAACATCTATCCCTTTTAAGGACGGAAATATAAATATTCAAAGAAAATTAACTATGGAATCTTGTAGAATTTTATTGAACTGAACAGTATCAATGTACTTATTCAACAAACTCGACAAATGAGATTGGGAGTACCTGAAATGTCAGGCCTCAGTTGGAGTTCAAATTCCACAAGTTTCCAAACAGGTGAAATCCATAGCTTTATATATATATATATAGACCATAAGAGCTACTGTTCTGCAGCTAAATTATATCATACATAAAAAAAATTAAATTCAAATAATTTTGCAACAAACTCTTATACCTTTCTTTAAGAGACGATAAATACATCATAACCTATAAACCTTTCATAGTTGTCAACAAGAATTTAATTTTTGGAGAAATGCTTATTTTTTTAATCATAATTCATGTTTTAAATGTGCAGAAAAGTTTTATTTATCATACATACTAGTAGTTCTATAATTTGACCTTATTTCAGATGGACAGATGGATTATCTACGTTTTACATTGGAACTGATGGATTAGTTTTTAAACATCGGGTCGACCAAGTAAGTTTATTGTTGTTATCTACATTTTCTTTACTATTGCTGGGTCGATACCTCTGCTGGTGGACTATTAGTCCTGAGGGTATCATCCGCCCAGTATTTTATCAGATATATACTTTTTATTATTGAAATTTACAGTTCCTAAATAATGTCATTATTATTAAAACTATGGTTCTCCTCCCTCAGACATAGGTGACCATTAGCCGATGTTGACTATCCTGTTAAAACTAAGGTTCTCCTCCTTCAGACATAGGTGACATTAGCCGATATTGACTATCCTGTTAAAACTAAGGTTCTCCTCCCTCAGACATAGGTGACATTAGCCGATGTTGACTATCCTGTTAAAACTAAGGTTCTCCTCCCTCAGACATAGGTGACATTAGCCGATGTTGACTATCCTGTTAAAACTAAGGTTCTCCTCCCTCAGACATAGGTGACCATTAGCTGATGTTGACTATCCTGTTAAAACTAAGGTTCTCCTCCCTCAGACATAGGTGACATTAGCCGATGTTGACTATCCTGTTAAAACTAAGGTTCACCTCCCTCAGACATAGGTGACTTTAGCCGATGTTGACTATCCTGTTAAAACTAAGGTTCTCCTCCCTCAGACATAGGTGACATTAGCCGATGTTGACTATCCTGTTAAAACTAAGGTTCACCTCCCTCAGACATAGGTGACATTAGCCGATGTTGACTATCCTGTTAAAACTAAGGTTCTCCTCCCTCAGACATAGGTGACATTAGCCGATGTTGACTATCCTGTTTTAGTCCCTTTGGTTTTTTGTTCTCATAATTTTTTATTTGACTTTCCAATCTTTTGACTTTGAGTGGGCTCTGTGCAGGATGAAGGTTATTTCAGAAATGTGACGTGTACACTAAATTTAATAGTCAAACCTTTCTTATGTGACCTTCCAAGGGAATAGTGAAATATGGTCACATATGACAGGTGGTCGCTTAATACGGGTTTAATTTATATGGAATACACTGTGTAGGGAAATGACAATTAAGGTCACATAATACAAGTTATTGCTTAATAGAGGTGGTCACTAAAGCAGGATTGACTATCTACATTTTTATTATTACGGTGGCTAAATTATTTTGAGCTGTTGAATGTCAAATTATGTTGTACAAAAGTCATCTTTGAATTCTCAGATCTACCATACACTTTCAACACCAGATGAACTGCATCGGTGGTGTAATGGTTGGTATGTTTACCTAGAGTCCTGTAGATCATGGGTTCGAGGCCCGGTCGGGTCCAACCAGACTATAAAATTGGTATTCGCTGCTTCTCCGCTAAGCATGCAACATCAAGAAGAAAGATCACAGACTGGTTGGCTTGGTTGGCTTAGATTCAGGTTAATGTGTCTGATTGGAATGTCGAACTGTGTATAATTGTTTCAGTGAGCCAGCAATATAAAAATCCAACTTTAGCACATTGGTATAGTATAAAGCGGACATCATCATTATCTCAATAAAATGCAAATTGTTCTCGCTATATGATCTAGCTGAAAAAATTGCACACTTGGTGTTAAGCAACAATCAATAACTCACTCATTCCTTGTATTAAAGGGGCTGTCATGGTCGTGATCGTATGGTAGTTGGATTTACAACTACCTGTGTAATCAGTGCCTATCGCCACTAAAGTTGTGAGTTTGAACCCCATTCATGGCAAGGTGTACTCAATACAACATTATGTGATCAAGTTTGTCAGTGACTTGCAACAGGTCGGAGGTTTTCTCCGGGTAATCTGGTTTCCTCCAATAAAACTGACCGCCACAATATAACTGAAATATTATTGAAAGTGAATTTGGTATTAAACACCATAATCCTAACTTCCTCCTTGTATAAGATAACAGTCTAATAATGATTTCAGTTACCTCCCTTATTTTATGATTTGGTAATATCAAACCAATGTATTTTTTATTTCTTTTTTCAGGTGATACCAGACGATGAAGTTGCAAATGTTGCCCCGGTTGTTGATGAAAAAGTTGCTCCAGTAGGCTTTATGTCAAAGACACAAATTAATAACTTGGTGAATTCTATGCTTCAAAAACAAAACTGTGATTTATCTTAGTTGTATCAGGATAATTCATGTTAGTTAATACAAGTAAAGTGTACAAGATTTAATTTCTCTAAATATGATGCCATATTAAAAATATTTACGCTTGCTTTCCCTGTACTTATATCCATTTAGATAAATAGCAGACTTATAAAGTTAAACTTCATCATCTAATACAAGGTGATAATGGGACATTCCATTTTTAAGTCTATGGGGATGTAGAAAGGGACGTTTTATTTTTGGACATGACTTGTGGGTCAACAACAATCCAATTAAGAATTAGCTATGATATATGCTATGTTCCCTGTAACATCTGACAGAACCTGATTATAGGTCATTCATATCCAGATGAACTTTCTTATATGAATACTTAATATGGAGTAGGCATTGCCTAGATGCAAGCACAGCATTTCTGTCTGGCCAGTGTGTATATATTGGAGTGAGAGTTGAATATCACAAAATATAAAGTTATTGTTGACATAAAAAAAAAATTTCGGAAAAAATACTTAAGACAACCATCTATCGACTTTGACTTTTGTAATATATTACACGCCAACTTTTATCAACTTCCGGACGAAAGGATATCAATCTCATCATTAGGCAGACCCAACTGTGTGTTGCATGCCCATGTTGCTGTAGAGCTCTCTGTGGTCGCTATTAAAAAAAATCAACCAATCAGAGGGCTTTGTGTTGTGGTAATAAAAAAGCTTGAAGGCTCTGTTAAGATTTCATCTGCTGCATTTTCATTAGCTTAACCTGACCTCTAATCAGGTTCTGTCTGGGGGGGAGTGTAGTATATTATAACAGATGATTTTAAATACATGTAGATTGGGGTCAACAATGGTTGTCTGCTGAAAAATAGGTGAAAAAAAGTATGTTGATGGTGGGGTCCATTTATGAACTTCCATTCTGCCCTCCCCTTAGAAATGTTAATGGAATAACCCTATATAAAGTGTAATATAATCATGTGTTAAGAACTTGTCAAGTTCTTGCTTTATAAAAGAACACATTTAAAATTCCTATTATAGGTATCATGATTATTATGTTGACGATTCTTGTATTCTTTATTTAGACTACATGTATAGACCGAAGTTTTAGACTGGAATTGAACATGTGATGTTGAATTTTATATCATCAAGTTTAAAAAAAATTAAAAATAAACACAATATATAAAGGTTTGTAGATCTAAGCCAGATTTTGATTGGATGAACAGCCATTTATGTTGACATATATTTATGGCAACCAATGAGTGTCACCTCCTGTAAGTGGTCAATTTAAGACCCTCCAGATCGGCTTTATTTGTTATTTTAACTCAAATAAACTGTCCACTAGTGACACTCGTCGTGTTACTCTTGGGGCCCGGGTAGCTCAATGAGTTAAGTCACTGGATCTAATAACTCATACAAGCCTATCACCAATACGGCGTGGTTCGCGCCCGGCTTTGTAAATTACAAAAAAGGGTGCACTCGACTCGCAGCCGCAAGTGATAAAGTTTACTAGTTGCTTGCCCATGGTCGGTGGTTCTCTCCGGGTACTCCGGCTTCCTCCACCACTAAAACTGGTCACCATGATATAGCTGAAATATTGTTGAAAGTGGCGTTAAACACCAAAAATCAATCAATCAATCGTGTTACTCTTGTTATCTTGATAACCCATGAATGAGGATTGTGACTATGACAAACAGAACATATCTATGGTCATTTGTGACACTGATATTCTGTAGTGGTCAACCAATTAATGCTGGCCACTGTAAAACTTTCCAAGTGATGACTTCTACTTAGTCACAAGGAATCCTTGGTTCAGTATCCTTGTTAGCAGCAACACTCTATCAAGGAGATCATGGCAAGAGTCACGAGCTCTGGAATATTGTATCAAGTGAGAGATATATACTTCTGCAGGTGATTCTGAAATGTTGCTACATATAAATGGAAAGTTGTAAATAATACATGTATATGGAATGTTTCCAGGCTTCAATCAGTGAGTGGCTGCTGTTTAACGCCAAATAAGCAATTTTACAGCTATATCATGGCGAGAACAAGTAATTCAGGGCTCACCACACATAGTAAAAACAGGGCGACTTGACTTCTCTCTCAGTTGATTTAAGGGCGAAGTGAGGGAAAATCTAGGAGACTTCCGAAAATCGATCCCGATTTTAACGTTTCTTTCCCCACTACCGCATGTTCCCCTACCTTTCACAAAAAGAACGTGTGCTCACAAGGATCTTAAAAAGGATGCAATTAACAAGTTTGGAATAAAATATTGAACATTAAGCCCTGTATGGGTCATATTTCAGGAACATGGGAGCTTCTTTTACGTGAATATTGAAGAAAAAGTATGATTATTGAAAATTTATAGGCGACGTCTCAAAATAACAGGGCAACTGAAATTTTGCTTTTGGGCAGAGTTGGAGTGACTTCAGAGCCGTGAAGGCGACTTTGTCGCCCAAGTCGCCTGGTTTGATGAGCCCTGATATTTCAAAGAGGTGATGATGATGTCCGTTTTGTACTAGACCAACATGCTTTTTATGGTGCTAGCTCACTGAAACAACAGTTCGGAGGTAGACATGTTGCTCCACACAGACACATTATCCTGATTCTGAGCCAACCCGCCTTTGCTCTTGCTCCGTCACTGCAGACCTGATTTTACGAGGACAACAAAAAAGCGGAAATCGGCAATCGGAAATATTGAATATACTATAAAAAGGAATCGTAACGGTAAAATCCGGAATAAAAAAGCGGAATTCCGCTTTAAAGTGGACGAAAATCAGGTCTAAATGATGGCAGTAAAGCACAGTGTGCTTAGTGGAGAAGCAGCAAATACCAATTTTAAAGTCTTTGGTTTGACCCGACTTGCGTACTAAACCAACATGCATAGATGGATATTTATAGTCGTAGCTCACTGAAACAATCCACGGCTATACATGTCGTTCCACTCAAACTCATTGTCCTGATTCGGAGCCAACTGGTCTTTGCTCTTACTCCTTAATGCCTGCTAGGTTAGGAGCAAATACACCAGTATACCACCAATGCAGTTAATAAAGGGGAGTAACATTGTTTGTTTTGTTGATATTCGTGGAATTGGTGACCATCACTGCTTAAACTTTTAATGTACAGTTTGGATTCAAGTACATTTGTAATTTGTTTTGTCGGTCACATGCAGCAAGTATTTTGTTGTGAGGGGTTGCCATGGTTGTGATCCTATGGTAGTTGTGAGGGGTTGCCATGGTTGTGATCCTATGGTAGTTGTGAGGGGTTGTCATGGTTGTGATCCTATGGTAGTTGTGAGTTCAAACACCGTTCATTGCGAGGTGTACTCGATATAGCATTAT
Source organism: Gigantidas platifrons (assembly GCA_002080005.1). Lineage (NCBI taxonomy): Eukaryota > Metazoa > Mollusca > Bivalvia > Mytilida > Modiolidae > Gigantidas > Gigantidas platifrons. The sequence goes on along the minus strand of MJUT01050874.1, from coordinate 1,058,135 downwards.
GTGATAAAGTTTGTCAGTGACTTGCGACAGGTTGGTGGTTTTCTCCGGTTTCCTCCGCCAATAAAACTAAACACCACGATATAACTGAAATATTGTAGAAAGTAGTGTTAAACTAACTACTGTTTAAACCCACTCAGGTATTGACATTGGTGTTAAACTAACTGTACTGTTTAAACCCACTCAGGTATTGACATTGGTGTTAAACTAACTGTACTGTTTAAACCCACTCAGGTATTGACATTGGTGTTAAACTAACTGTACTGTTTAAACCCACTCAGGTATTGACATTGGTGTTAAACTAACTGTACTGTTTAAACCCACTCAGGTATTGACATTGGTGTTAAACTAACTGTACTGTTTAAATATGTAATAAGAAAAGTTTGAAGATACAACAGGGGTAATTGAAAGCCATAAATTGAAGGACAGACAATACAATGGCCAAAAGAACCAGAGGCTCTCAAGAGCCTGTATCGTTCACCTGGTTATAAAAAGAACCAATTGGTCCTATGTAAAAACTATGTCCTGCAGTGGTAGTCATCTTGGAATTTCGATCAACATAAAAAACACAAAGTTTGTAAAGGACCTTCCAATGATTGATGCACAGTTTAGGTACCGGTTCAATCAATGGAATAGCTTCAGAGAAGAACATCTTTCTGTATTTTTCCCATATGGTCCTGTGTTAATACTATGACCTGTGGTGGCAGCCATCTTGAATTTCAGATTAGCATAATAAACATAAATTTGGTAGAGGACCTTCCAATGATCATTTCTGGGCAGTTTGGTTTCAATTGTCCAAGTGGTTTCAGAGAAAAGGCGTTTTGAAACATTTTTCCCATAGGGTCCAATGTTAAACTAAGTCCTACTGTAGCTGCCATTTTGAATTTCATTGCAGAACAAAAAACCCTAAAGTTTGTAGAGGACCATCCAATGAACATTCATGTACAGTTTGGCTTTAATCATATTTGTAGTTTCTGAGAAGAAGGCATTTGAACATTTTCCCATAGGGTCCAATGTTAATCTATGTCCTGCGGTAGTGGCCATCTTGGATTTCCGATCGGCATAAAAAACATAAACTTGGTAGAGGACATTCCAATGATCATTTCTGGGCAGTTTGGTGTCAATTGTCCAAGTGGTTTCAGAGAAGAATCGTTTTGAAACATTTTTCCCATAGTGTCCGATGTTAAATTAAGTCTTGCCATAGCCGTCATTTTGAATTTCATATCGGAACTAAAAACCTGAAGTTTGTAGAGGACCATTTAATGATCATTCATGTACAGTTTGGCTTTAATCATATTTGTAGTTTCTGAGAAGAAGGCATTTGAACATTTTCCCATAGGGTCCAATGTTAATCTATGTCCTGCGGTGGTGGCCATCTTGGATTTCCGATCGGCATAAAAAACATAAATGTTGTAAAGGACCTTCCAATGATCATTCCCGGGCAGTTTGGTTTCAATTGTCCTAGTGGTTTCAGAGAAGAAGCGTTTTGAAACATTTTTCCCATAGGGTCCAATGTTAAACTAAGTCCTGCCGTGGCTGCCATTTTGAATTTCATATCAGAACAAAAAACCTAAAGTTTGTAGAAGACCATCCAATGAACATTCATGTACAGTTTGGCTTTAATCATATTAGTAGTTTCTGAGAAGGCGGCATTTGAACATTTTCCCATAGGGTCCAATGTTAATCTATGTCCTGCGGTGGTGGCCATCTTGGATTTCCAATCGGCATAAAAAACAAACTTGGTAGAGGACATTCCAATGATCATTCATTTACAGTTTCGGTTCAGTCAGGTCATTAGTTTCAGAGAAGAAGATCTTTGAAATTTCAGCCAATCAGAACATATTATTGGCCCTGGCAGCCATGTTGAATATCCGACTGGAACAAAAAACACAAACTTTGTAGAGGACCATCCAAGGAACATTCCTGCTAAGTTTGGTTCCAATTGGCCTAGTGGTTTCGGAGAAGAAGCTTGAAATGTGAAAAGTTTACAGACGACGGGCGCCAAGTGATGGCAATAGTTCACATGGACCTTTGGTCCAGGTGAACTAATAAAGGGCTACAGAGAGCAAAGCATGATACGACCACAGCATGTTGACAAGGGAAAGTTGAACAAGTGTAGATTAAAGGCATATTGTCTACCACAATCGTAATTTTTCATACCCAAAATTATTGTCGTTTTCGTACTGACCTTGATAAAATGAAGATTAAAGACCAAATTATTGG
>MJUT01050874.1:1024884-1055514 GCA_002080005.1 Gigantidas platifrons | reverse complement strand
GGCCATCTTGGATTTCCGATCGGCATAAAAAACATAAATGTTGTAAAGAACCTTCCAATGATCATTCATTTACAGTTTCGGTTCAGTCAGGTCATTAGTTTCAGAGAAGAAGATCTTTGAAATTTCAGCCAATCAGAGCATATTATTGGCCCTGGCAGCCATGTTGAATATCCAACTGGAACAAAAAACAAAAACTTTGTAGAGGACCATCCCAGGAACATTCCTACTAAGTTTGGTTCCAATTGGCCTAGTGGTTTCGGAGAAGAAGCTTGAAATGTGAAAAGTTTACAGACGACGGACGCCAAGTGATGGCAATAGTTCACATGGACCTTTGGTCCAGGTGAACTAATAAAGGGCTACGGAGAGCAAAGCATGATACGACCACAGCATGTTGACAAGGGAAAGTTGAACAAGTGTAGATTAAAGGCATATTGTCTACCACAATCGTAATTTTTCATACCCAAAATTATTGTCGTTTTCGTACTGACCTTCATAAAATGAAGATTAAAGACCAAATTATTGGCGAATACGCTACGAAATGTTAAGATTCAAACAACATTAAACAAGCGTGACAATTTCAAAGTGTTTGAATCTTAACAGTATTTTCCTTACCTCAAAGCTAAAACCCCGAGAGTTCCAAACTTCCGTTTTTTATAGGTGGCGCTGTTACTTTCACTTTGAATTTTTGTCATCCTGGACAATAACTCCGTTAACGATAGTTTTAGGTCTTTTTTTGTCAAAAAAAGAACACCAATCGTATCTTTTGCAACATAACTGATTAATGACAGCTTAAATAAATCATTTATGGACAGTTAAAATTTTTCAACAAAATCATAGACAATATGCCTTTAAAAGCCAGTATGACACTGTATTTTGCTTGACACAGTCAACTGCTGGTCACAATAATGTGTTGGATACAGTAATATGATGGACCTATTGTATTTTGTACATTTGTCTTGTTTTTCACTTTCAAGTGTTTCAGAATATTTTACCCTTATAGATCCCTTTTTGAAATAAAATAGCAACAAAAATTAATGGTCCATAAATAACCTATAAAGATATACATTTTGCAATAACCTGCATTAAAATTGGATCAAAAATAAGAAAGCAAAAAATTTGAAATTACCACCTAAACATGCAATAGCATCTGTGGTGCAATGATTAGTGTGCTGGCCTCGAGTGTGGTAGATCACGGGTTCGAGACCTGATTGGGTCGAACCAAAGACTATAAAATTGATATTTGTTGCTTCTCCGCTAAGCACACAGACTCAAGTGGAAAGAGAGAAAAGACTGGTTGGCTCAGAATCATGATAATGTAATGTGTCAGAGTGGAGCGACATGTCTATCCACTGACTGTTGCTTCAGTGAGCTACCACTATAAAAATCCAACTAAGTGTGTTGATCTAGTACAATGTGAACCTTATCATCACATTGAAAATTAAAGTGTTCTCGCCATAATATAGCTGAAAAATTTGCATTAAGGTGGTACCTAACACTACAGGGGGGTAACTCTATTCTAACGTACTGGGATCAGTGAAGTGTTTTAAAAGTTTGCTTCAATTTCAAGCGTTTAGCTGACACAGATGTACAATGTTTACAAAACGGACGCTGTGCTGATGGGACCTATTAAATGATTGTTTTACATTTTTTAGTGTCTCTAATAAATAGTATTAAAATTTACTGATAATATCTGGTATAAAAAATTTATAGCGATGGGTAGAGATAGGTGTCGCCATGGTTACTTTATGGCAAACAAGACAAAAAACCAACGATCTTCATTTTTCAAAAAATTAAATAAATGGAAAACACATTTTTTTCTGGACCCAAAATTACATGACGACAGCCTCTAAACAGAACCATGTACACATAATCTGCTTGATATAGGTTCAGAAATAACAAGAGACGAAAATGATATGGATGTCAGCAATGGATGGAACGAGGGTAGACGCATTGTGGAATTAGATGCTAGATGTAATGACAAAGGGAGATGTACTGCTGCCGGTGTAACTTGTCATTACATTTATCCATTACAGTTGGTGAGAGGTAAAAAAAAGGTCATCAACTACAATACAATTGAGATTTTATTTCGCAGATTTTTTTATACAAAAATATAATAATCTCAGTGTCTACATTTTACCCCAAATACTCCGTCAACTAAGGTTCCAAAAAGGGAGGGGCATTTTACACTAACATGTAGCCCAGAGTTCTATGGTACTGTGGTAGTTATAGCCTTTGTTTAATTAAACACAAACTTGTATGTAGGAAGAAAGGACAAAAATTATCAGATGAGCTGCCCGAAAAATACAATGAAAATCTGTTCAACATATTTTTAAGAATCAAAGGGAGATTACTTTGGTACCGTGGTAGTCACTTGTTATTCCAGTACATTCTATTATTACTTTCAACTTCACTCATTAAATGTAATATAATGGAATAAGTAACTATTCATATACATATAAGATGGTCACAATATTAGGAGATAAAGATAGTTATTCAGCTATAATGCAATCATATGGACTTAAAATGGTGGGGTTTTTTTAAATAGGGGGGAATGACAAAGTATGTCAATTGTCCTTTTGGTCGGTTGAAAAATTCTGAAACTTAGACAGTGTTACATAGTATTGGTCTTCAAATTACATACGGATTTTAGAAGGAAATGAACTACACAATTTTTAGATATCATTGTTTTCTTAAAAAAAATACAAAGGTTTTTAGGATTTTTTTTTCTGGGGGAGAGGGGAGCATTTCTTGACCTAAATGACTGCCCTGCTTTTCCTAAATTGGACAGTATGACACATGTATGTATGGAAATTATTAAATTAAATGTAATATAATGGAATCAGTTAATGTTCATATAAGATAGTCACATTATAAGGAGATAAAGATAGTCATCCAGCAAAATGCACTCAATGGTGCTTTTTGTAAAAAGGGGGAGGGGTGAAAAAGTTCGCCGTTCTCTGTTTCAGTTGGTTGAAAAATTCTGAAACTTAAACAGTGTTACCTAGAATTGTTCTTTATATTGTACGAGTTTTTTAGGAAAAATTAAACGACACAATTTTTCTATAATTATGACTACTTCAAAAAAAAAATTTTTTTGCCATTGTATTTTACAGCATTTCTTGGTAAAATATTCTATTTTTTATCTAAAAAAATTGCTAATTTAAAAAAAATATCCATAATTTTCGTGTTAATTAGCTGGAACTGGTATCACACTTTCGAAATAAGCTTAACTATTTGGTAAATTATTTCTTTTACCTCCCAAAAAAGGAAAATCAAGCATTGACTAGCATTCTTGTCATCTACGGCTATACCTTCGATTTAAGGGGGGTTTAAAATGGAAGTGTGTAGAACCCCTTGGTTAAAATCTTTTGCTTTTTTAATATTTGTTAGGTAATATCATAATGTTTCACATACAAAAAAATCTAAAAAATTAAACGACAGGAAAATTTTGGGGTCAGGTGTTGGGTACAACCTTAAACAACAATCACTCACTCACTCATTAGAATTAGATATTAAACAATTGTACTTTTCATATCTTTCTGCCGTTCATTTTAAAAATTGTAACAATAAACTCTATTTTTCTATTTTTTTATTCTCCTATTTTATTCTCAGAATCCACATCCACATGAGTTTCAGTGACATTTTCTTCTGGTTTACTGTCCGATTGTTTATCAACAGAATCCACATCAAGGTGTGTTTTAGGAACATTCACTACCGGCTTACATTCATCTACTTTAGATATGCTTATATGGAATGCTGGAGAAACCCATTCTCCACATGGGCATCTTTCTCCTGAAAATAATTACAAATAAATTAAAATAATTGTAAATGAATAAAAAATAATTGCAAAAAATATATATATATATACATGTATGTATATAAATAAATAAAAATAATTACAAATAAATTAAAAATAATTACAAATAAATAAAAATAATCACAAATAAATTAAAAATAGTTACAAATAAATAAAAATAATTACAAGTAAATAAAGTTATTACAAGTAAATACAAAATTAATTGCAAATAAATAAAAAAAAAAACAAATAAATAATAAAAAATATATAATTACAAGTAACTAAACTTAATTACAAGTAAAACAACAACTTGGAGAAGGATGGTAGATACAGAAGGAAACAACTAGGGTTGCGATGAACAGCTGGGAAAGGCCAAAGACAACAGAGAAATGTAGGCAATGCATCAGGGCCTTATACAGATTAAATACTAGTAATTTAAGTTATTATATATTTCCTACATTGGGACTTAATTTAATGTTCAGTATATACAGGATTCTGTTTTATTCAGGGTTTGATTTAGACATCTTTCACTTTAGTATGCACCTGGTATCACTTTCAGTATTTGTGGGAGTTAAGATTGTGTTTATCAAACTTTTTTTTAACATGCATGTCCTACTGCTGTTTTTCGTATTCTGATTGTGCATTCAGATTTAGGGGTAAGTGAGTGACTGATTGTTGTTTAATGCCTAGTGAGGAATTTTTCAGCTATATTATGCTGATAACAAGATACATTCGATAAGATGATGATGTTCCCTTTGTTTTAAATAGACCAGATTTTTTTCCGCTGTGGCTTTAAAGTGGAATTCCGTTTTATTTATTCCGGATTTTACCATTTTTACCGTTACGACTCCTTTTTTATAGTATATTCAATACTTCCACTTGCCGATTTCCGCTTTTTTGTTGGCTTCGTAAAATCAGGTCTGTTTAAACCAACACGCTACATTGAAATTTAAGTGCTAGTTCACTGAAACAACAGTTTGTGCATAGACATGTTGCTTCACTCAGACACTTGATTTTGATCCAACCCGTCTTTGCTCTTGTTTCCTAATACTGCATTTTTAACAGAGAAGCAGCAAATACCAATTTCATAGTCTTTGTTTTGACCTGATCTACCACACGTTGAGGAGAGCATGCTAACCATTACGCCACCGATGTTGTTCTCTTTGGACTTGGGAACTTGTCATTTGCCTAAACATATTTGCCGGTACAGTTGTCGGAAATATTGACAATATGTAATTTGAACTAAAAATACGACTATGAATTCGTGATACATAATATGAATGAATATTAAACAGTCGCCTTGTTTACATTTCTTACATCGATACATTTCTCCTCACATTCCATTGCTATGATGCTATGACAAAGTAGTTTGGCACAGAAAATCTTGTGCAACGTCTCAGACAGTCTGTTTTCTTTATTTTCAAATGTTTAAATGTTAGATAATAACTCACCATACCACACAAAAGACCCCAATTTTGATTTGCATTTTGGACAAAAAAGCTGAAAAAGAAAACAAAAGCCATATTTTCACTGTCATCAAATATTGCATTGTTATCAATAATATTTTTTTTATCAAATTAAAAACAGTAATAAAGTAGTCCTCCTCTTAGAAGACTTGACCACCCATTGAAATGAAAAGTGGCCTGATAAGAGAGGTGGCTTTTCTTGAGAGGACAATTTAGAAGTATTTTACATCCATATCTCAGTGCATCCAAAAGATGGCCTGATAAATGGGCTAGAAAAGTGGCCTGAAAGAAGAAGAGTATTTTGGTCGGAGTGGACTTATAAGAGGTGGACTACTCAACAACAACATTATAATTTAAAACTTTATGGACCTTGTTATTTTTGCTAAAAAAAATTTTTACGAGAGGCCACTAACATATAATTTTAATAAAATAGAATAACAAAATGTTTCTATATTTCAAATTCATCCATATCGTAATATTAAATCAAGTTCTATTATTTATGATAGACTTTTCACACATTCCCGATTTGATTCTAAAATTATACATTTTTAAAACTTTTAAAAAACCTTCCCTTCCGACATGCAAAATGGTACATAGTCTAGCAAGAGCAATAGAAAGTACAATGCACAACCAATTTGAGTATAATTTTCTCATAATTTATAAATATTTCAACCTTGTAAAAATATAAGAGGATAATGATATATAGTAATGTACATATAGATTATCCTTCAGTTGCCCGTGGGTTACAATATTTCTCCAATCAAGAGAGTTAAATTAAAAATTTTAACCACGAGCCGTGAGGCGAGTGATTAAAATTTTTAATTTAACTCTCGAGAGTGGATAAATATCATAACCCACATGGACAACTGAAGGAGAATTTGTTTCTCCCATTATTATCCCCCCATGATAGCAGTGAGGGGATATAGTAATAGCGGCCGTCTGTCTGTCCATCCGTCACACTTTCTTGTTTATGCGATAACTTGAGTAAACATGGATAGATTTGAATAATTTTTTGCATGTGGCTTGTAATTATCATTATCTTGGATGGGTTCTAACATGGAAATATTTGAAGCAAGGGTTTTGTGGGAAATCTTGGTGTTTGGTTGAAAAATCACCAATTTTGAGAATTGTGTCTTGTTTATGTGATAACTTTAGTAAACATGAATAGATTTTAATAATATTTTGCAAGTAGCTTGTAATTATCATTATCTTGGATTGGTTCAGACATGGAAATATTTGAAGCAAGTGTTTTGGGGGAAAATGTTAGTTTTTGGTTGAAAAATCACCAATTTTGAGAATTGTGTCTTGTTTATGTGATAACTTTAGTAAACATGGATAGATTTGAATAATCTTTGCATGTGGCTTGTAAGTATGTTATACATTAAGACTGCAAGGCTGCTTTCTATAAATATATAAAACTAAATATTATGCAAGTGCGGGGGGATACGTTGCGCATTCATGCGATAGGCGGTTCTTTTATTTAACACAAACTTTATTTCAAAAGCAGTCAAACGAGTCAAATGCGGGGAATGCACAAGACATTTTAATCCTCTAGAGGATTACAGATTTTTCCAACACTGGTTCAGCGGGGTTAAAATGACATTATAATGGGAGAAATGATGTTTGCAAATTTAATGTTCAATTAAATAAAGATAATAAAAATCTCAAATTTCAATTTAGAAACTGTAATATTAAATACAGTAAAACCTGTCCAAGCAGTCACCTGTATCAAAAGGACACCCTTTTCTAGTCCTGTCATAAAAAATTTCTTATGAATTGAACCTCTTTTAAGAGGTCACCTGTCATAAAAGATCACTTTTTTCATTGTCGCAAAGGTGACCTCTTAATACAGGTTTGACTGTAGTCAGTTAAGATTTTGTCAAAACTCCATAAGGGGCCATCGTGGCCATGATCGTATGGTAGTTGGATTTGCAATCGGTGCCTATCACCACTGATGTTGTGTGTTCGACTCCTGCTCAGGACGAGGTGTACAGCATTATGCGATGAAGTTTGTCAGTGACTTGCGACAGGTCGGTTGTTTTCTCCGGGTCCTTCGGATTCCTTCACCAATAAAACTGACTGCCACGATATAACTGAAATATTGTTGAAAGACCAGAAAACCAAAAACCAAACCAAAATTCAATCATGTTGATTCTTACCTTGCCTTCAGGAGCAACAATAGACTCTTTCATCCATTCTACTGGCTCTATAAATATAGATCTATCACAGATCTCTTTTGGGGTATCTTGGTCTTCTTCATCTTTTCTAGAGTAAATCTCTTTTGGGGTATCTTGGTCTTCTTCATCTTTTCTAGAGTAAGTACCAAATGCTCCTATTCCAGGTCCAACTGTATGATTCATAAAATCTGATCTTTTAAATAATAGGTTTCTGCAAAGAAAGTAAAGTTTAATACCAGAGGTTCTTCCTAATACCATGTTCTTACCATTTGATTTGAAACAGGAAATAAACACACACAAAAAATATTGAAAAAAAACTTCCATTAAACTACCGGTATGTCAAGCATAAATGTTCATCTTAGATTTCGAATTCAAACAGACTCCAATATCAAACTAAATGCATCAATGGTGTAATAATTAAAATGCTCACCTCGAGTACAGTAGATTGTGGGTTCAAGTCCCTGGTCAGGTCAAACCAAAGACTATAAAATTGGTATTTGCTGCTTCTCCACTAATAAACAGCATTAGAAAGGATTAGAAAATGCTTGGCTCCAAATCAGGATATAGTATCATAGTGGGGTGACATATCTACTCACGTACTGTTATTTCAGTCAGCTAGCACTATAACATTCCAACTGACATATCTACTCACGTACTCTTATTTCAGTCAGCTAGCACTATAACATTCCAACTAAGTGTGATGGTCTAGGACAAAGAATTAGAAAAAAATGCTTGGCTCCAAATCAGGACATAGTATCATAGTGGGGTGACATATCTACTCACGTACTCTCATTTCAGTCAGCTAGCACTATAACATTCCAACTGACATATCTACTCACGTACTCTTATTTCAGTCAGCTAGCACTATAACATTCCAACTAAGTGTGATGGTCTAGGACAAAGAATTTGAAAAAATGCTTGGCTCCAAATCAGGATAATTAAAATGCTCACCTCAAGTATAGAGAGTGTGCCGTGGATAGAATAGGCACCAGGTTTCTCCGTCCTAGAGGCACTAGTCCTCTAAAAGTGGTCATACCCGCGGGAACCCTGGGGTATAGAAATGGGACTGAGAGCTTCTTCGGCTTGAAGGGACGTCCGTCGTTTGTGCGGGATGTATAAATTGACAACCAACCCGTCCTTCGGATGAGATGTAAATACTAGAGGCTCCTAGGAGCCTGTAATCGCTGACCTGGCTCAAAGTTGGCCCAGCAGTTTCAGAGGAGATAATTTTTAAGTGAATTTTGGCGAATCTTCTATTTTAGCAATGGCCGCCATCTTCTTTGGCGGGCGGGGTTGTCGGATATAATTCTGAAGGTAGACCATCTAAAGACCATTTCACCATAGTTTGGGCCCATTTGACCCAGCGGTTTCAGAAGAGATCATTTTTAAGTGATTTTTTGCCAAATTTTCTATTTTTAGTAATGGCGGACATCTTGGCTGGCAGCCGGGTCGTCGGACAGAATTCTGAAAGGGGATCACATAAAGACCATTCCACCATAGTTTGGGTCCAATTGGCCCAGCAGTTTCAGAGAAGATAATTTTTAAGTGATTTTTTGCTGAATTTTCTATTTTTAGTAACGGTGGCCATATTGGTTGGCGGCCAGAGTCGTCGGACACAATTCTGAAAGATGACCACCTAAAGACCATTCCACCATAGTTTGGCCCCAATTGGCCACGTAGTTTCAGAGGAGATAATTTTTAAGTGATTTTTTGCCAAATTTGATATTTGTAGTAATGGTGGCTATCTTGGTTGGCGGCAGGGGTCATCGGACACAATTCTCAAAGAGGACCATTTGAAGACCATTCCACCATAGTTTGGGCCCAATTGGCCCAGCAGTTTCAGAGGAGATAATTTTAAGTGATTTTTTGCTAAATTTTCTATTTTTAGTAGCAGTGGACATCTTGGTTGGCGGCCGCGGTCTTGGGCCACAATTCTGAAAGAGAATCATCTGAAAACCATTCCACCATAGTTTGGGCCCAATTGGCCCAGCAGTTTCAGAGAAGATAATTTTTAAGTGATTTTTTGCCGAATTTTCTATTTTTAGTAATGGCAGCCATCTTGGTTGGTGGCCGGGGTCGTCGGACATAATTCTGAAAGGGGATCACCCAAAGACCATTCCACCATAGTTTGGGCACAATTGGCCCAGCAGTGTCAGAGGAGATAATTTTTAAGTGATTTTTTTGCCAAATTTTCTATTTTTAGTAACGGCGGCTATCTTGGTTGGCGGCCGGAGTCGTCAAACACAATTCTCAAAGAGGACCATCTGAAGACCATTCCACCATAGTTTGGGCCCAATTGGCCCAGCAGTTTCAGAGGAGATAATTTTTAAGTGATTTTTTTGCCAAATTTTCTATTTTTAGTAACGGCGGCTATCTTGGTTGGCGGCCGGAGTCGTCAAACACAATTCTCAAAGAGGACCATCTGAAGACCATTCCACCATAGTTTGGGCCCAATTGGCCCAGCAGTTTCAGAGAAGATAATTTGTAAGTTATTTTTTGCTGAATTTTCTATTTTTAGTAACGGCAGCCATCTTGGTAGGCGGGGGGATTGTCTGACACAATTCTGAAAGGGGACCACCCAAGGACCATTCCACCAAAGTTTGGTTCAAATTGGCCCAGTGGTTTTAGAGGAGTTGATTAAAATGTAAAAAGCTAACGACAGACGGACGCCCAGTGATAGCAATAGCTCACATGACCCTTCGGGTCAGGTGAGCTAAAAACCGAGGTCCCGTGTTGAGAGATTGCCACCCTCTTCGCACGTTAAAGAACCCAGTGTAACAGCTCATGATGAGCATTATGCTCATGATGAGTGGTCCATAGGAGACCTGTTGTACTGGCAAAATTCTCCGTACCTACCCATCATATTTCCTTGATTCGAGTCCTGTGACGTTTAAATTATTCTCGTCCTGAATATAGCTGAAAAATTGCTCGCTGCATGTTAAACATCAATCAATCAATCTAAGACAAAGCGGACATCATTATCATTATCTCACCATGATGTAACTTGTTCTCACCATGATGTACATATAGCTAGAAAAATTACTCCCTTGGTGTTAAATAAGTATGTTCAGTAATGGCTGCCATCTTGGATAAACAATCTGTAATCACTAACACATACAGACACTAACATATAATAATCTATTAAATATGGTGGTTGAAATAAGTAACACAGATATTTGAATACCAAAAAGGGGCTGTCGTGGTCGTGATCGTATGGTAGTTGGATTTACAACTGCAATCAGTGCCTATCACCACTAAAGTTGTGAGTTTGAATCCCGCTCATGGCGAGGTGTACTTGATACAACATTATGTGATAAAGTTTGTCAATGACTTGCAACAGGCCGGTGGTTTTCTCCGTGTATTCCGGTTTCCTCCACTAATAAAACTGACCGCAATGATTTAAATGAAGTATTTTTGAAAGTGGCATTAAATACCATAAACCATAACAGTGTAATAGTTTAACAAGCTCCCGATAGAAATATATACCTGTATTTTTTACATTTAATTCTAACACGACCTACTTCTTTCGCTTTGTTAACAAAAGAGAGAGTTATCCATTCGGTATAATCTCATTAGCACATGTACTGGTGAATGTGACCGACTTTTCCATTGGCAGCATAAATTGTAACCCAAATAATGCCAATAGAGGGCGCAGTATTATTCGAGTTGCATAAATTGTGTGCGACATTTTCCACAAACGTAAATATAAATTACCGTCTTCCAATCAAATTATACTACCGTATTTGTACTCTTAGACATATTAGAATCGAAATAAATCATGGAAGCCAGAATGTGTTTTGTGTTTTAACATGGATTAGCAGATATTAGTAAATTTTATCCCTCGCTTCTGGCTCGGGATAAAATACTAATATCCACCAATCCATGTTAAAACTCCCAACACATTCTGGCTTCCATGATTTATTTCTTAAATATAATATCTTCTTTATTTACCACTGGATTCTCCTTCAGAATACATACCTGCACTTTTTACATTTAAATATAATATCTTCTTTATTTGCTATGGGATTCTCCTTCAGATCTCCAGGTAGAAACACAGACTTGGCATCTGAAATTTACATGTGCAATAGATAATATATGTACATTGTCTGCAAGCATAATAAAAGGCCGTTGGCCACTGGTCCCCCGACGCCAAGGTTATATCGTAAGATTAAATTTTGAAACTACTGTAAACTAGAGATTCAGGTGAGCCTGTATCACTCACCTGACTTAAATAATTCTGAAAGGGAACCACCCAAGGACCATTTTGAAGTAAAAAAAAGGGGAGTAACTCTGGTTAGATTTGTCGAAAAATCATTATTATCGAACTTGACCTAGAAATTCATGAGATACACTTACATACCAAACCTAGTTTCAATCTGACTTTATGTTCACAAGTTATAATTTGGAAACCAAAATATTAGCAATTTTGAAGTATAAAAAGGGATGTAACTCTGATAAGATTTGTCGAAAAATGATCGCTATCGCACTTGACCTAGTTATTCATGAGATACACTTACATACCAAACCTAGTTTCAATATGACTATTTGTTCCCAAGTTATCATCTGGAAACCAAATATTTAGCAATTTTGAGGTATAAAAAGGGGTACAACTCTTGTAAAAATTGTCGAAAAATTGTCATTATCGAACTTGACCTAGATATTCATAAGATACACTTACATGCCACACCTAGCTTCAATTTGACTTTTCATTCACAAGTTATCATCTGGAAACCAATTCGGGACACATGGACGAAGTATAAAAAGGGATGTAACTCTGGTAAGAAATGTCAAAAAATGATCGCTATCGAACTTGACCTAGATATTCATGAGATACACTTACATACCAAACCTAGTTTCAATCTGACTATTTGTTCCATCTGACTATTTGTTCCCAAGTTATCATCTGGAAACCAAATATTTAGCAATTTTGAGGTATAAAAAGGGGCACAACTCTAGTAAAAATTGTCGAAAAATTGTCATTATCGAACTTGACATAGATATTCATAAGATACACTTACATACCAAACCTAGCTTCAATCTGACTTTTCATTCACAAATTATCATCTGGAAACCAAGCACACGGACGGATGGACAGACAACACCCATTTCTATAATCCCCTTCGACGAAGCATCAGGGGACAAAAATATTTGTACAAGCTTTAGAAACAGGAAGAGCTTTCCTTTCTGTTTCAAGGCTAGTACTAATTAATTTAATATTTACTGTCAATGTAAGTATACTGCAATGTCATGTATTCACAAAATTCTTAAATTTACACACAAAAAAGCAAAAACGTTTGACATTTTGTTGGGGTTACTACGGTGCATTCCCTGTTTAATCACTCAGGGTACCAGAAGACTTTATACGTCTCGTAGACGAATAAAACAAAGGTTTATACGTACATCTTTATATAATCAGTAAAAGTTGAGATTGCAGTATAAAAGTGGTTAATTTTACATGGGGCAGTTTTCACCACTTCCGTATTTTAGATATACACAAAAATTACACCCATACAAACAATTTTACTTTAAAAATCACAAAATGAACCTCCAGCCACAATAACCACTCCGGTTTCCTCCACCAATAAAACTGACCGCCACAATATAACTGAAATATAGTTGAAAGTGACTTTAAAATAAACCGAACCTCATATCTCACCTTTGTCCTGGTTCCCCTGCATTGTTAATGCTAGGGATGTTAGTCTGTACAATTTGTATTCCTCATTGGTGGGATCCAGTCTACAGTGCATCTCTTCATATAATTTTAACTGTTTTACAAAGCCTTCATTTGGACTGAAAAATATTTAAAAAAAATATTGATACATGTAATTCGCAGAAAAGTAAAGTAATTTATATGTCAAAATTTTGCATGGAATTTTAACCAAATATTCTTTGGTCACACAACTGCCTAAAAATTATTTGTTTTGTGGATAAGTCATGTTGAATACAGTCAAACTTGCTATAGTTTTGACTGTATCTAGTATATTTTACCAGAAAATATGAAAATGTTTAAAAATTAAAGCGTCGAAGACATGAATGGATATGATTTCATACTAAACAATAAAATGTATGTTTGATATTGTGAATTACTAAAGAACTGTCAAGACTAAAAATAATTCATTGGTCTTTATGTACATGTATATATGGAGTATATATTTCTCAGTTGATATTCCAGAGCTTGTGGTTCCTATCAGGTGACTGCTTAATGGA
Source organism: Gigantidas platifrons (assembly GCA_002080005.1). Lineage (NCBI taxonomy): Eukaryota > Metazoa > Mollusca > Bivalvia > Mytilida > Modiolidae > Gigantidas > Gigantidas platifrons. Next base: position 1,041,868 of record MJUT01050874.1, on the reverse strand, counting down.
GGTGACCTTATGGTTTGACTGTATCAGCATTATGGTCTGTTTCTTGATACTATAAATATGCAGTTGGAATTTTTCAGCTATATCATGGCAGGAATGAGTGACATGTCAATGAGATGACGCACAGATGCCATCAAAAGAGACACTAACAAGGTCATTGAACTTACTATGCAAATTTTCTCTTCTTCTGCACTAATTTTAAAGCTTTTTCAAATGACATTCCTTTCTTCTCCATCAAAAAAGCTATAACCATGGTAACACTTCTAGAAACTCCTGCTATGCTGTGGAAGAATGTAACAAAAAATTGTCAATTTCATGCACATCCACTCCTTTTCTTGACAGTTTAAGATAATCATACTTGCTTATATTGGAAAGGATTATGGGTAATTTTTGCCATTTTCAACAATATTTTAGTTATACAGTAGTCCCTCCCCCGCCTTTATACGGCCACGCCCAATAAAGGCCATCCTTCTTATCAGACCCGACTTTAAATAAAATGAAATAGTAAAATACTACTAAATTGTCCATCGAAAGAGAGGCCACACCTCTTATAACGACTCTTTTTCATGATGAGGTGTACTTGATACAACATTATACAATTATTGACTCTTAATGAGGTCTACTCATGACTATACGGATCTGATCAATGATTGATTGACTGAGGCCAGGTCCGTATAGTCATGAGTAGACTGAAATTAAGTCAATAACTGCTTTATTAAATAATAAGGAATTTTTCAAACTTAATACAAAATGTACTTGTTTTATCATTTTTCAATATTATTATTTAAATATTAAAATTTTGAAATTTTATGAAAACTGAAATTTTTTTAAATTTTTTGAAAATTTTATCATTTAGAAATTTATTGAAAATTTTTAAATCTCATGAAATTTATGAAATTTTATGAAAATTTTGAATTTTTTTTTTTAATTTAAAAAATTTTGAACTTTAAAAAAAAAAAATTGATTTGAAAATTTTGAAATTTTATGAATAAATAATATGCAATTTGATTGGTCGACACAATTTGACATCTTGGCTTTGGTTGGTCGGTGGGCAAGCCAGAATATACCTCACGTGAGGTGTACTCACTCTGAGGTATAGTTGAGAAAATGCAGTTTAGGCCAATCAGAAAAAAGCAAAATTCCTTATCATTTAATATTATCGCTATTTTGTTTATTTTCCCTTTGATGTTTAAAACCGATATATTTCATATCACGTAAGCGCATGAGATGATTCCAATTATCGCTAATCGCTAAGCGTAGTCAAGGACGCACGTAGTAGTATCTTGTTTTCTAATATGACGTTATAATGACGTCACATTACCAAATTCTTGATAATTAAGTGATTAACGATATAAAATATTAATTGTCTTTTAAAAAAATGTCAGTATCTCAACAACAAAAATTATTTAATTGTGAATACAAAACAGCGATAAAATAATTAAAGATGTTTTTTAAAACTCGAGGACGTTTCTCAGTCATCTCTCATCTCAAGACTTAGCCCTTCGATGAGAGATGACTGAGAAAAGTCCTCTCGTTTAAAAAAACATCGTTAATCACTTAATATGTGATAAAGTTTGTCAGTGACTTGCGACAAATCTTTGGTTTTCACCGGATACTCCGGATTCCACCACCAGTAAAACTGACCGCCACGATATAACTGAAATATTGTTGAAAGTGGCGTCAAACACCATAAACTATAAATAAAACCAACAAACATCAGATTTTAAATAGAATGTACATACCAAGGGACTAGTACAGCTCCAGATAGAATGTACATACCAGTGGACTAGTACAGCTCCAGATAGAATGTACATACCAGTGAACTAGAACAGCTCCAGATAGAATGTACATACCAGTGGACTAGTACAGCTCCAGATTTACTAGAATGTACATACCAGTGGACTAGTACAGCTCCAGATAGAATGTACATACCAGTGGACTAGTACAGCTCCAGATTTAAATAGAATGTACATACCAGTGGACTAGTACAGCTCCAGATAGAATGTACATACCAGTGGACTAGTACAGCTCCAGATAGAATGTACATACCAGTGGACTAGTACAGCTCCAGATTTAAATAGAATGTACATACCAGTGGACTAGTACAGCTCCAGATAGAATGTACATACCAGTGGACTAGTACAGCTCCAGATTTTAAATAGAATGTACATACCAGTGGACTAGTACAGCTCCAGATAGAATGTACATACCAGTGGACTAGTACAGCTCCAGATAGAATGTACATACCGGTGGACTAGTACAGCTCCAGATAGAATGTACATACCAGTGGACTAGTACAGCTCCAGATTTAAATAGAATGTACATACCAGTGGACTAGTACAGCTCCAGATAGAATGTACATACCTGTGGACTAGTACAGCTCCAGATAGAATGTACATACCAGTGGACTAGTACAGCGCCAGACAGAATGTACATACCAGTGGACTAGTACAGCTCCAGATTTTAAATAGAATGTACATACCAGTGGACTAGTACAGCTCCAGATTTAAATAGAATGTACATACCAGTGGACTAGTACAGCTCCAGATTTAAATAGAATGTACATACCAGTGGACTAGTACAGCTCCAGATTTTAAATAGAATGTACATACCAGTGGACTAGTACAGCTCCAGATAGAATGTACATACCAGTGGACTAGTACAGCCCCAAATTTAAATAGAATGTACATACCAGTGGACTAGTACAGCTCCAGATAGAATGTACATACCAGTGGACTAGTACAGCTCCAGATTTAAATAGAATGTACATACCAGTGGACTAGTACAGCTCCAGATTTAAATAAAATGTACATACCAGTGGACTAGTACAGCTCCAGATAGAATGTACATACCAGTGGACTAGTACATCTCCAGATTTAAAAAGAATGTACATACCAGTGGACTAGTACAGCTCCAGATTTACTAGAATGTACATACCAGTGGACTAGTACAGCTCCAGATTTAAATAGAATGTACATACCAGTGGACTAGTACAGCTCCAGACTTTAAATAGAATGTACATACCAGTGGACTAGTACAGCTCCAGATTTTAAATAGAATGTACATACCAGTGGACTAGTACAGCTCCAGATAGAATGTACATACCAGTGGACTAGTACAGCTCCAGATAGAATGTACATACCAGTGGACTAGTACAGCTCCAGATTTAAATAGAATGTACATACCAGTGGACTAGTACAGCTCCAGATTTAAATTACATACCAGTGGACTAGTACAGCTCCAGATTTTAAATAGAATGTACATACCAGTGGACTAGTACAGCTCCAGATAGAATGTACATACCAGTGGACTAGTACAGCTCCAGATTTTAAATAGAATGTACATACCAGTGGACTAGTACAGCTCCAGATAGAATGTACATACCAGTGGACTAGTACAGCTCCAGATTTAAATAGAATGTACATACCAGTGGACTAGTACAGCTCCAGATTTAAATAGAATGTACATACCAGTGGACTAGTACAGCTCCAGATTTTAAATAGAATGTACATACCAGTGGACTAGTACAGCTCCAGATAGAATGTACATACCAGTGGACTAGTACAGCTCCAGATTTCACTCCACCGTCAATGAAAGCAGTCACTTCAGGAAACGATGACAATAAATCGGTAGTTCCAAAGTCAACTCCTGATACAAATTTATACTTAAAATAACCACTATCTACAATCCTGGACACGGGTTCATCACAGACGGTTACTACGTGAGTCACGCCAAGTTCATGTAACACTGCAGGATCTCTTGTTACTTGCATGCCACCGACATATAAATTTTCGATAATACTATCCATGTCCAGTGCCATTTTGTTTATTTCTATAAGAGAAAAAATAATTTTATATTCTAATCAAAGGTAATTTTTAGTAGTATTATATAATTTATATTCAACAGAAATCTAACTCCGATAATTAAGAATGGTGGCCTTTGATGGGAGTGTGTGGCCTTATAAAAAATTACAAGGTACAGTAATCTTCTTTTTATAAGGCCACTTTAAAATTTCTCATTTAAAATAATGTAGGAGGATTTGTGCATACAAACTTTTTTATGAAATAACCTAATTTAAAACAGTGTTTGACACTAACTTTATTCTTTTACTATCCTGTGCAGCAAGTAATAATAAAAAGTCACATGTACTGTAGGAAATTTACTAGTCCAGGTAATGATAATTACGATATACAAATCTTCATATCGTAGGGCCCGGGTGGCTCAATGCATTGGATTACCTAACAACTCCTACAAGCCTATCACCAATATGGTGTGGGTTCGCGCCTGGCTTTGTAAATTACAAAATAGGGTGCACTCGACTCGTAGCCACAAGTGATAAAGTCTACCAGTTGGCTTGCTTGCCCATGGTCGGTGGTTCTCTCCGGCTTCTTTCACCACTAAAACTGGTCGCCATGATATAGCTGAAATATGGCTGAAACTGGCGTTAAACACAATAAATCAAATCAAATCAAATCATATCATAATAAGCAAGCATGCAAAGTTTTTATGTATTCCCATTTAGAATATAGTTGTAAGAAGACTTGTGTATACCCACATTTTGATGAAACATTCTGTTAGTAAGTAAAAACAGGTACACATGTAATAAGTCAGTCAAAAAATAGTTGAATCAAACTGCTGTAACAATTACGATGGCATTTGATACCAAAGTGTAAGTGAATGCATCTGAGTGGTGGAATTAATATGTCTGTTTTTGAATGGTAACCAGTACTATAGTTCATATGAATTTTTGTACAGCAAGACATGGCGTGAGTCTGCTATCATGTCTGCTAGGTTTCTCCATTTTAAGTTGCTTAACATGGCACTAACACTTGAGATAGTTCTGTTATCATGTACCTAGCCACCCTCCATTGTACCTTTACTTTTCTGTTTATGTCCTCTGTAAAGCACATTGTTTCAATTGGGAAAATTTTTGTCACAAGGTTATGCTCTGCCATCAATGATTGGTCAACTTTGACTTGCCGATCATCGATCTTGAAAATATTCCAATGCCAAGCTCTTATATACATGTACACTCACGGGTCAAAAGTATTTCCGCACTAAGATATTTCCCTATATATTTCATATAAAACCACTTATTTTCATAACAGTCTAATGAAGTCATTCCTTGGCCGATTTTCATGAAATTTTCACCTTTAATAGTAGAATTATTAGAGTTTATTGTAATATTTCATGTATTTTTTCTTACTTTTATTTACAAGCCTTTATGATTTAAACACAAATTTAAATTCTTGACGTCACAATTTTATATGATTATATAGTAAGATTTGATGAACAAATTAAACTTTGTTTTTAAATTAGCTACGAATTTGACCAAAAAAATTATCTGTTTTGGAAATTTGTAAATAGCTTTAAAATGATGAAATAAAGGTAAATATTTCACATTAAACAGCTTATCGAACCACTTTCCGCCTTTTGAGAACGAAAATTACCATCGATTACTTATTTGCTTGCAAGCAAATAATTTGACCTCGCTTTTTCCGTATGCAATTGAGTGACAGGTAAAAACGAATAATTTGTATTTTGTCGCTTATTAACTGCCAACTTGCATGGTTCTTTGTCCATAATTAACACCGACTAAAAGCAGATTCACAAAAAATAAGAAATAAGTGCATTGTTGTACTGATTTAATGACGATTCGACAAACTCCATAAACAATGTCGATAATTAAAAAGATGACGTCCATTTCTTGATCGATCTCAAAACACGAGCAGTTGCAGTTTTTTTCCATGATGCGCGTACATTTCATAACATTTATAAGTTACAGAAACACGTTTTAATAAGGCATCAATTATATCTGATAGTTTTTATGGGTAACAAAAATTTACGATTTGGCAGATAATGCCCCTTTAAGAGAAAGTAGAAATAAAATTATTTGAAAATTATACAATTAAGAAACTATATTTATTTCTGCATTTAATGCTGAAAATTTCATGAAAATCAGATAAGGAATGACTTCATGAGAATGTTATGAAAAAAAATGGTTTTATATGAAATATATAGGGAAACATCTTAGTGTGGAAATACATTTGACCTGTAAGTGTATAAAGGGTTTAACAATGAAACCCTAAACACCTGCTTGTTTTTCAAATTTCTTTTATAACAACGTGAAAGCATAACCATCATACTAACATAGTGAGAGTCCATATTTAATGTTCCATCAGTTTCTAGAACAAACATGTAGATCGCTTCACTATTTTTAAACATAATCATATAATAATAATAAATATAATTTTGAGTCCCTTGGCCTATGTTATGCAGGCTATGTCTTTAATAAAAGGGTTAGGGTTATGGTGATTAAAGTCACTTTCAAAATATTTCAGTCATATTGTGGCGGTCAGTTGCAAAACCGCGGGAATTTGTTGCCGAAACTTTTAAAGCGGGATTTTGAATGTGAATGATGTGGAGTTATCGTGCATGAAAGAAAAACCCAGAGTAAGCCCGAACGTAAGTTCAAGGTCGTCATTTTCGTTTTGGTAACAGACGGATGTTGAAAAAGATGATTTGGAGTGAACGAAGCTATTTTTTTAAGTCAAGTAGGGTTTAATCAAGGTATTAAACTGCTGTTGTAATTCTTAGATAAACATCTTGTTAAACGAATTAAGGAGGACTAGCGGTGAGATGAAAGGTATTAATGGAAATAAAATGAGTTGAAGCGTGGCTACCGACGACATTTGTATCTCCCTTGTCTAGTGTATATATGTGGATAGTCTATCTTTTTATTCACTGGGAGCAAGTCCCTGTGCCATTGGTGGGGCACCGTGTGGAATGCTTTGCTGAAATCTAAGCATAACCCATATTTAAAATTTCTCAATTTATTATCTATGAACCATTAAATATCATTTATTCTTCATTTATGTTTATATATATATAAATACTTTTTAAATTATCAAGGCGAACAGACCCTGGGCGAATGTGTATTTAATAGGGCGAACAGCCAGTAGGGGGGACGTGATTTACTTTAGCCAGGGCTAGTCCGAGATTCCTCTGCCGTCCGACGGCTTTTTGTTCCACGGCTCCAGCAAGTCGAACAAAAAGCCGTCGGACTGTAACCGTATATTTGTTCCTAATAATATTTGTTCCAAAAGGAAAATATAATTGAATAATATTTATTTCATGGAACAAGTCCTATGGAATATTTATTCCACCTGTATGACATTTGTTCCACCTTTGAGAGGTACATTTATTATAGGTAAATGATATAATAAAAGTTACTTTAATATAATACTTGTGCATACCAGAATAAATATTATATAATACTTGTACCTACCAGAATAAATATTATATAATACTTGTACCTACCAGAATAAATATTATATAATACTTGTACCTAACAAAATTATTTCTGGATCGGAAAATATTTTATGTAATATTTGTTCCATTTTAAACTTATTTGTTTCTTATAATATTTGTATCTAAGAAAATTTATTTGAGGATTGATCTCAGTTTTTTTTCGGTTCATGAAGAAATAAACTCAAAAATGCTATTCTAACCAATCAAATTCAAGCATTTGCTACAAATTAATTTATTATATAATAAAAGTTCCGAATAGGAAATTATTTTATGTAATACATGTTCCATTGTATACTGGGTTTACCTCATTCCGATGGTCTTACGGAAACACACCTTGTAAAATATACGATACCTATCGTTCGAATCTTTATTCATACAAACATATTATGCTATGAACTAATAAAAAATAATAATATTCTTTTAAAACAGGAGTTTTAACCTTGTGTTCAAGTTATCGATTGTTGACAGTTCTCCGATGGGACCTTTTTTTTTACCTTAACCTCGTTTCGATGTACTGGGAATTCCCTGTAATGGAGAGCCATTGGGGCTAATATGCTTGACTGCTTTGGCAGGTTATTTATATCAGATATATTTGAACCAAATAAAAGAATTTTTTATTATTTTAAAAATTCTGTATAACACACTTAGATGGAAAAAAGATATGATTGCATAAAACATAAAAAGCACCAATTGATTTTTTTTTTAATTGTTTGGGATTAAATTTTATGCACTTTTTGGCAATTTTCATTTTAAATTTGGGTACATGTACTACTAAACTGAGAAACGAAAATGAAACGAAACGAAATACAACAAAACGAAACGAAAAATGAAGAAACGAAACGAAACGAAATGAAGTATCACAAAACGAAACGAAATGAAGTATCACAAAACGAAACGAAATATATCAAACAAAGCATAAAAGATCCAAAAACAATCAATGAAGGGGTAAAAATGAACGAAATATTGAGTGGTTAGTTTGGCTATTTATAGATCTACGTAAGCATGTTTTTCTTCGTCAGCGATACCCGTCGTATTGCCGTTGGTCAAAGTTGGTGGAAATCAAAATCAGTTGTAATGCCCGGGAAGAACGTCAAATGGTTACGAAATCATGGTCATTTCGACATTTGCGAAACCGATATCCAGTAATGGTCAACTAATTCACGATGGCATACATAAAATTTACGGAGTGATGACTCTAACCTAGGTTTTACTTATCCCCGAGTAGATTTTCTGACAGCACTGAGTTGTCCTCTCTCTGGGAAGTCACTGTATTGGACACAAACTTTAGCGTAGTGGATCAACTTTGAATGTAGACACAATATGCCGATGACGTGGGTATAATTACTACCAAGAAAGGGAAAATTCACTATTGGAAGGTCAAAGCCATATATGTTTGCCTCCCCTCAAGAATTGGATAAAGTTATTGTCCCCTCTTGTCCTGGTCTACCTGTTCCGCCACCTATGTTGCAATGTATTTTGGATGGTCACGTGAAGCCTGAATGAAAATCGGATGTGATATCGTAGAGAAGATACGCTCGGGTCGTCAATCCTTAATAAGGTCAGAGATATGAAACCATGTATCTGATAAAGTCTAGGTCAAGCATTTTAACTTTTTTACAGCTACTGATCGTGAAGCTAGTTTTGCAATAGCAAAGCAAACTGACATTTATAGTCTAATAGATTGCTAAAAGACCAGGGGCGGATCCAGGATTTCAAGTTTTGTGGGGCACACTTATTTCGTGTAAAAAATCACGATTTTATGCAAAAAAATCATATTTTTTCCAATTTTAGCACACCCGGCGCCCCCCCTGGATCCGCCCCTGAAGACTATACGTTTCAACCAATAAACTCAAGCGCGGATCCAGACAATTTTAAAAGGGAGGGAGGTTTCACTCAAAAAAGAGGTCCAGAATAAAAAAAAAACGATTTCAGTCTACTTTTCAACACTGATCTACATGTATATACATGTACGTAATTTTTCAGTTTCCGAAAAAGGAGGTTCCAACCCATGGACTCTCCCTCCTCCCCTCCTCTGGATCCTCCAACCCATGGACTCTCCCTCCTCCCCTCCTCTGGATCCTCCAACGCTAACATTTAAAAAAAAATTAATATATATTTACTATATCTACTGTATTGATGCATGACCTTTGTTGACCATTTTGTATTTTGCAACAGAAAAGCATCCAAACGTAGATCTATAAATAGTCGAACTAACCACTCAATATTTCGTTGATTTTTACCCCTTCATTGATTGTTTTTTGGATCTTTTATGCTTTGTTTGATGTATTTCATTTCATTTTGTGATACTTCATTTCGTTTTGTTTCGTTTCTTCATTTTTCGTTTCGTTTCGTTGTATTTCGTTTCTCAGTTTAGTAGTACCCTTTAAATTTCACATATTTTAAGAGTTGGAAGTAAAATATGATTGTATAATTCTAAAAAACAACGCTTGATCTTTTTTTCTAACGTTGTTCACTCATGCCGTATTGCTTTAATTCCAGTCGTATTATCGAAAAACAACAAAATTCTCATAATTGTTAATCTGGTTTTCCATAGTTTTTTCCTGCACACAACCGTAAGTGCAACTTTATTGTCATTGGTAACTAGGAAGCTGGATAGCAGACGAGCACAAAACAGTTTTCACATGTTCAATAAACGATATCCAAGTTGGCTTTTAAGATTTATCAAATGAGATGGCATATAAGGGTGAAGGAGAAGTTGAGATTTATTATTATATATAATCAAACGGCAAAAGCTTACCTGAAATGCAAGCATTTCCAAAAAGTAGGTGATGTAAACAAAGCGTGTCGTCAGTGAAATGTGACTTGCATCCTCTGACCGGTGACTGCGTAAACGGAGGTACGCAAAGCACAAAAAGTAAATACCTCGGAACGAGGTATAACACGGAATGAGGTGAAGACAGTATATCCCCGTATGACAATAAGCCGGTCAGTCATTGGATAATGTTTTATTAATTTTTTCATGTTTGAAAAGTAAACATTTTTTTCTTTTTAATTATGTTCCTCATCTATTCTTGCTCACATGTGTAAAGTTCCATGGAAAAAAGATCGATAATAAAAACACACTGACCCATATTTGTTGTGTACGGTTTTCCCAAATGGCATCCTATTACGTCACATAAGGCCGGTCAAAGGTCAATAAAGCACATGGTTTTGTCTTAGGCTAACCAAACTTAAAAAGTAAACCAGATTTAGAAAGTACAGTATTTTAGCTTTTTCAGTGTAATTGTTTTGTCTGAAAAATGTCGAAAGATGTTTTCTTTTAAATAGTTTGAAGTTGAAGTATTAAAAATTAATTATTTGATGCCAATATTAAACTTGCCTACCCATAAATGGCATATATAATAATGTACATTTGTATTTAATCCAATGAATTTGGTGTTTTTGCTTGTCAATACAATCTATTAGACTGACTACATTCTGTCGTATTTTTGGAAAACAATTAATGACTGATCTCAATTTATTTTAATCACATTTAATATCACTCACTTACAATGAACACACACAAAAATGGTGGAATCTGAAAGATCAATCATCATATTTTCAAAGTATTTTAAAATACAATTTGCTTGGCCTACATTCCAGAAATGGTCATGAACTGTGATGACGATTATGTCAACAAACCGGAAAGTTAAAAATGTTTGGGGAATACCATCGCTTAAAATATATTTCACAGGCAGAATGACCAGGTAAAAAGGACATTAGTAAAAAAGAGTTTTTTTACTTGTATGAAATTTGGTCAATTCAATCTTACCTGTTTTGATCGCATTTTATAATCTTCAAGTTTTAAAAACCTGCTTCGGCGTCTTATATACGTTTTAAATATACAGAATGACGTCACTTGCCTCGTGCTGCGCAAGAATGGTAAATCGAAACAAGTGACCGACTTTATTGCATGACCGAGCAGATGTCACGACACGATACTGGTATTTTTATAATGTCAGTGGAACATGTATTATATAAAATAAATTCCTTTTGAAACTTTTATTACATAATAAATTTTCTTAGGAATAAATATTATAGAGGAACCTCTGTTCTGTCACAGGACGGCAGAGGAATCTCGGACTAAGCCGGGGCGAGCGGACACAGGCACTTGTCTCAAAAAAAAATTACCCCCCTATTCCTTTACATAACACAAGGTTCTTAACTTACAGAAAAATAATTTCGACCGGCTCATCAATTTCGCGATTTTTTCGATCGGTCTACAATGCTTCGGTTTTGGGACATACATAGCCTTTATCTACATTGATTTATCTACAAAAGCATGTATAACACACCTACCTCAGCTGTCTATCAACAACGTCACAGCCCATTTGAAAGACGTCAGACCTACCATCATCTTAATCTCACAACGAGATGGAAATACAAAATGCTAGGTCGCACTTAACCCGAATAATCCAGTCGTTATATTACTCTCCCGCTGGTCGCTCGTCCAGCGATAATGCCGATAGAGGGCACAGTATTATTCATTCAGTGTGAATCATGCGACCTACTTTTGTAGCTACTGTATTTCCATCTCGTTGTGAGATTAAGATCATGGTAGGTCTGACGTCTTTCAAATGGGCTGTGACGTTGTTGATAGACAGCTGAGGTAGGTGTGTTATACATGCTTTTGTAGATAAATCAATGTAGATAAAGGCTATGTATGTCCCAAAACCGAAGCGTTGTAGACCGATCGAAAAAATCGCGAAATTGATGAGCCGGTCGAAATTATTTTTCTGTTTACATAAGAACCTTGTGTTATGTAAAGGAATAGGGGGGTAATTTTTTTTTGAGACAAGTGCCTGTGCGAGCGGACCCTTTAAAGAAAGTAGAAATCTATATGACTAGTACCATACCAAATGTCTTCCTTTGTACCTTACGTTTTTATGTACACAGTACACAAGTTTATATAGTTTTGTTATAGATTCGGGTTCACCAACCTTGTCGATTCGTCATGTTTATTTTGAGCTTTTATATATTTACACGACACGGGTGTTGATCATTAGGGGAGATCATAGATTGGGGAGTGTAACGTGGATTCTATGCGAGTTTCACTTCGGAATATTTCCACAATTTATATTCCAAAAAATATATACATCCAACCAAGGTTTTATATAGTAGGATATAAATCCTTGATCCAACACTAAACTAAGACAACTTCTTGGTATGGTTCAATCCATACAATTTTAGAACAAATACCCCCGGTACCAGAAATTAAAAATTTGGACCAATTTTGTATAAAGTTCTGTAGCTTCAAAAATAAAGCAAAAATTCATTTAAAGGCATATTGTCATCGATTTTGTTGAAAATTTTTAACTGTCCATAAATGCTGCAAAGGATACGATTGGTGTTCTTTTTTTGACAAAAAAAGACCCAAAACTATCGTTAACGGAATTATTGTCCGGGATGACAAAAATTCAAAGTGAAAGTAACAGCGTCACCAATAAAAAAAACCGGAAGTTCGGAACTCTCGGGGTTTTAGCTTTAAGTTAATTCGTAAGATCCAAGGTATATAACACATAATAATTTTAATTATTTTTATTACATACATATTGTTTTCCTGCATTGGACACGAGGAGGTTTTGTTAAAATTTCAACAAACCTTAGCACCATCCTTTGGTGCCCATTGAAGCAAAACAATATTCTATTAAACTTTGCTTCCATTACCCAGAGTAGCAACACAGCTGCACATACCTTTTTGGTCAGTATTAATTGACAATTCATTTTATTGTTCAACAAATCATTTTATTGTTTAGTCCTTGATATGTACTGATTTTGCTGTCATATGCTGTTTTATATATGTTAAATAATCATGACTGTTAAATATAAATGCCCCCTTGGGGATCTGATTTGGAAAATAAAAGTATATAATGTAATATGTAATGTAATGTATATGTATAATGCAAAAAAAATTATTCGACAGTTTGTTCAAGAGTTTGTTATTACTTTAAAAAAAAAGTGTCAAATTATCTCATGTTTTTTCTTTTATGCCAACAATTCTAATGGTGCTTAGATCTGAAAAGAATTTGTTTATGCAGTCTTTGATACTTTTAGGAACAAGAAAAACCAAATTTGTTAACGTTTTAGGCAAAATGATTTTTTCATATAATGGATGATTAAAAGTGTTTCGTTTGTGACGGAAAATAGGTGTTTCTAGTATGTAATATAAACTGTTGGCAACAACTATTATTGGCCTATTATTGCTGTCTACGTCTGTATTCTTCTTTGTAACATCACAAAATGATATGAATAATAAAACAATGTGAAACAAATTAAACAAATAAATTTTATCAATAAAAGTGAACAATGATAAAATAAAAATTGTGAACAAATTGAACAGGAAAAAATACAGACAGTAAGCTACTTTGATATTAAAAAAATAGTCGTGTTTCTTGTCCTTATGTCTCCATAAATCTATTGTTCGAACCACACGGATACTTATGAGACTAGTACTAATATTAAGTACTGTCGTTACGGAACATAGGTTGTTACGGAAACACAGAGTTCATTTCTCGAAATCCTCTTCAACTATCTTGTAAGTCAAAACATTATTGTTCTAGTCTGATTTCTGTCTCTGAATGTGTTCTCAATTAGTTTTTTTTATTTTAGCTGATTACCGCTTATGTCATCTTGTCAATAATACGGAAATATATAAATATGATGTATGTATGTCTATCCTACACATAATTACTTTAGGATGGAGATAACTGTAATTGTATTTGAAATTTCACGGCATGAATTATCGATTTAATGGTCACAAATATCCGTTTACTGGCTCCGCTTAAACGCGTTGTCAGTAAACTCAATTTCCGTTTTATATATTCTGACAATTATACCTCATATGAAAAACTGCTTGAAAAATCTATGATGCCCTCTCTAAAAATAAACAGCTGCATCAAGAGCGCATGATACGCCCGTCATCAACATTCATACAATATTTGTAAAGACTTTCTTTCCCATAACTCTTGAATGAAAAATCTAAATTTCAACAATAGCTGCACCATAAACATGAATTGGAACATTTATACAATATTTATGTTGAAATAAAACACTATAATAGTTTGACATACCTTTTGTATTGACAAAAAAAACCAACTATACACATATATTGCAAACAAATCCAAATAATCTAATGGTCAGGATATGCCATCAATCGTTGAGTAGTAAAGACTATCAATTCCAATAACAGTTTGAAGTGAATTGGCGAAGAGTTTCTCAATTTACAGCGCGAAATACGAAAAATCGCCTACAATTTGATGAATAAAGTCCCATAACTCTGGATTGAGAAATCGAAATTCCACCAAAAAGTATACAGACCGTAAGACTATCAAATCCAATAACTGTGCGAAGTTTGAAGTGGATTGGCCAAGGAGTTCTCAATTTACATCGCGACATACGAAATGGTTTAAACCAGGTTTAAAGATAAACCCGGTTTAAATGATACGAAAATAAAAGTTCTTGGCTCTGAAAATGACGTCATCATGCTGGTAAAAGTACATCAGCGGGAGACTGACAACACAAAGGTACAATACAAATTAAAAAAAAAAAGTGAAATGAATGAAGGTAAAGGGAGTCGCGGTAATAATTGGCTCTACGAGCACAAATTATTTTTGTTAGAGTTAATAGAAAAGAATCTTGATGTGCTGGAAGAAAAAAAGACCGATGCAAACAGTAGCTTTCAAGAACAAAAAGAATCTTGTATGTCCGTGCATAGTGTTTCAAGAGATATTGACGGATTAAAGGGCATGTAGAAAGGGATAAGTTAACAGCAAAAGCAGAGATAAGAGAGTACAAAAAAACACAAAAAGGGAACTGGTGGCGGACCTTCCGCAGATGAACCATCATTCTTGTCCAAAAGAATAGAGGAATTACTTCCACTAGAATTTACGGCACTAAATAATCCATATTATGATGATGAATTACCAGAGCCGGCAGAGAGAAGTTTATTCACATCAACACCACTTGTATCAAATAAAAATAAATGGTACATTGTAATTCTAAAATATAGCGAGACTCTACTGGAAACCTTATGTTAAATATTTTTTTCCACGGGCGACAGTGGGGTACCCGTGGTAAAATGAATTATTTAGATTCTTAAATGAAAATACGACCACTCCAAACTGTTTATTCTTCGGACCAACCCGCACATAAAAAAGTAGATTAAAAATTCCAACTCAAACATTTCAGTTCATGTCATCGGAACTTCAAGTACCTTACTGTTAAATTGCGTAAATAAAAAAAAAATGTCGCTCGTTTGTTCAAGATTATGCTAATTCTATCGCCTCCAAAAATAATTTAGTACATTGTTCAAATAATATAATGAAAATAAATTATAAAAATCACTAGTTACTCGAAATAGGTAACATTGAGAAGTTGTTAGAACATAATCACCTCTCCTCAACAATCAGAAGCTTGGATTTTTTACTCTTATTTTCATAAAACATGGCTTTCTATGCTGCGCCTCGAGCTTTAAAGTTAATAAAACATGGAAAACTATTGTTTAACATATACAATGTACTTATTGTTACCGGTTGAGTAATTTTCAGAGCAGTTTTCAACGCCGTGCCCAGGAGAGGGTTCAGTGAATTACTGGTCCGGTTAACAATTAAAAAAATCTTGTTGTTACTTGAATTCTAATAGCTGTAGCAAGTACCCACTTTTATTAAAAATATATATCACAATATTGCTTTACAAAAAAATCTGTTTGTGCGAGAGTATAGTAAACAATACAATTACAGCTTCACGGTCCGACGTTGGACAAAACACAATTAGTACACTTCAAAGAAACCAAAACAGATGCTTTTAAATAGACAGATATGTCTACCTTTTGTTATAAAATGTCGAGTGATTGACATTCAATTGGTAGTTAAAAAACTTTTTGCTTCGTCTTCACAAACATAGGTAAATGGATAGAAGAAAAAACACCTATCACCATGAAATTTACAAATTGAAATTATGCATGCTCATTTAAACTTGATCCTCTCAAGGTTTGAATTAAGGTAGTTACTAAAGTAATGATTTTTTTTATTAGAATAACGAAAATTTGAAATATCTTTTAAACTGTAGATTTGAAAGTAGAAGTGTAAACGAGAGTTGTGTAGAGAATCAAGGGTGCTAATTTAATTTGGAAGTTTGCAGACCTGAAAGTGAACGTATTTGGCCCTGCTCATATATAAAAATCGCATTTTAAAGGAGTTTGTGGGTGTATATTGTCAAAGTTTTATGAAATATGGAGGGGATAAGTCTATAAAAGAGAACAGCCTGCGGCCGTGGGTTTTAATCCCTGAGGACAATAGACACTCGACGGTCACCCAAAAGATTCCATTGTTCTCCGTAGAGCCCGTCACCATCTCCTACACGCACTATTGAGTTCATTGGTTTTTACCTGTATAATATTTTACCTGTAAAAATTGCTTGGACTGGGACATTTTTCATTATTTTTATTTTTTCATTAAATATAAAGCACTTCTGTATTTAATAGTGAAAAATTTAAGTCTTCATATATCATATAATATAAAGAATATAGCATTGTCGTTTTGTTCGATTCTGCATGACATTTTTAATTTTTAAGAAACGGAACGAAAAATTAGTTTTGAGATTGTGCAACTTCCTAATTAAAAAATGCTGGTAAAATAGTACAATTGTACATTTTAAATTATAAATTTAAAAAAACCTC
>MJUT01050874.1:1013234-1024821 GCA_002080005.1 Gigantidas platifrons | reverse complement strand
TTTTTTAGCAAACCTTCAACTTTACATTGGTATAAAATACCTAAAAACTGCAAAAATTATTGATGAATCATTGATACTTGCAATTGTTTTACCTAACTATTCTACTAAACCAAGTTATATCTTTCAACTCGAACGTGAGCTAAAAGTTTGGTAATATATATTTAACCTATTCCACTTCGAAATGCTTATCCAATACAGGAATCCAAAGTTTCGACCTTTGTGTTTCTTTGTTTGTTTTGTCTTTTCATGAATACGAGGCCCATTTTGTGTTTGGTTTTCAGTTGGATTATAAACTGTCCCTGTTTATCTTTTTTTTTGTGAGTAAAGTTGTTTTGTGTATTATTTATGAGTTATAATTTTCAGTGAATATAAACCGTGGGTTGTTCTTTTAATAATGATCAAAGTCGTCCAAAATTTTAGCTCTTTCTTTGGGTCTATATGACTTACAAGGCCTCTTGCCATTCATAATACGGTGCACTGAAGTGCAAGACACACCCAAAGCTTTAGATGTCCTTTGATATACCCTATCAAGTGAGACAATTGGCTTCTTCGTTGCCTTTTCCTTACTAAAAAAGGCAAACAACTTTTTTACAAACTTTTGGCATTCCGGAGATAAGTCAGACTTTTTACCCATTTTACAAAAAATGCAAAATATAACAATAATTTATGAGAGAAATGCTTCTCAGGTACGTCTAAAGTACACGTGGCTGAGAGAAAGATTTTACAGGTAAGATACCTGACGTACGGATGGCTCTTCTATAAAGTACATCTACTCCCACCCGAAAAATGACAACAAAATAGGACCAAAATACAAAATTTCATCTGAGTGCAGCCTCAGCCAAAATAATAAGAAGCATTACTGTAACATTTTTAGTTAGCACTCCTAATTCTAAATAAAACTCTCGTCTATTTTGCTGTTAAAAAATCTATAGTTTAAAAGATATTTAGATTTTTCGTTATTCTTATAAAAAAAATATTACTTTAGTCGAGTGATAGCAGTTTCTTTAACTTTTCCCACCGATTTCACAAAAACTGATCATCTGGACAGAAGCAAAGACGGAGAAAGAACACACAACACCATGAAATTTATAAATTGAAAGTATGCTCGTGCTGATAAACCTCATTTAAATTTGCTCCTTTCCAGGTTTAAATTAAACTCGGTTTACGACCATTTAAGCACCGTTTTAAACTTAGTTTAAATTAAACCACTTTCATGAATATGAACATTGTTTAAACTTGGTTTAGCGAAAATTTAAACCGAGTTTAAATTTAAACCTCCTTGTGAATACGGGCCTTTGAGTCCAAACCCGTGGTAAGATTAATTTATACCTACAACCATTGTAATTTATGACGTCATCGACAATTACCAATTTTTACATATTAGAATCGAAATAATTCATGGAAGCCATATGTATATATTGTTATTACCACGGGTACATGTAGGCCCTTTATGTCAGCTGTTTACTCCTCGCTAACGCTCGGGGTAAAACTTCGTGACATAAAGGGCCTACCCGTGGTAAAAACAATATATACATATGGCTTACATGAATTATTTCTTATATATGACTGGATTTTAGCTGTACAGTTTGGGCATGCACGGGGTTCCAGGGCATTGGTCCGAAGGTTAATTAGTTCGAAGGGTCATTGGTCCGAAGGTTCATTAGTCCGAAGGGTCATTGGTCCGAAGGGTCATTGGTCCGAAAGGTCGATAGTTCGAGACTAGCAGCCGCAAGTGATAAAGTTTACCAGTTGCTTGCCCGTGGTCGGTGGTTCTATCCGTGTACTCCGGCTTCTTCCACCACTAAAACTGGTCGCGATGATATAGCTGAAATATAGCTGAAAGTGGCGTTAAACACCGAGAATCATCAATCAATCGATGGTCCGAAGGGGAAATGGTCCGAAGTGTTCGTGGCTCAAAAATATTTAAACAAATCAGACAAAAGGGCACATGTAAACTCGATTTAGCTGTATATATGTTCCAAATATTATGAGTAAAAGTCTTATCTTTCAAGAGCTATATATGTGTAGATTTTCCAGAAAATGTTCAACATCCAGCTTCCTTACATCGCTTGGTCATCCCCGATTGAATCTTAAAGGCATGATAGAAAATAATAAAAACTGAACGAGCAACCAAGAACCAACATCCAATGACATATATAAACCCCTAGAAACAAGAAGCGAACATCAACATTCAAAACATACAACCAATACATAAACACATGCGAACAACACGAACTCCCGATAGAAAGGGAATGAAACAGGCGCTCCGGAATTTGTAGGCAGTTTCAAAGAATATAGCAAATTCTTATTTGTATAAATATATTTCCATGTTGTATTTGTATTTTGAATTCAATCGCACATGTAATTGACAATTCTAAACAACAAGCAATCATTTGCAACAAGGCGAAAAGGGGAGCGTAACTATAATCCGACAGCCCGTTCATCCGACAGCCCGCTGGTTCGACAGTCCGATAGTCCAACAGCCCGATAGTCCGACAGATGTGTTTGTTTTTCATTTTCACCGTTCAAGTAAGAACAGCAACAAAGTAAAAATTCGCGGGAATATATCTAAAGATCTAAAGCTTTAGTTTGACTAATTTTCTTGAATATTTGCTTGAATTTGTACTTGTATGACGAAATGTTTTCATTCACTTAAATGAAGTAATAGAAAACTTATTTAATTCAATGATAATCTTAAAGTGACTACCACACGATTTTCTTGGGGGTATTTTGGACCAAATTAAATCTTTTCCTTTTCTCCGTTAAATTATTATTTTTCCGACAGAGCCGATGTACATAGCAGGCAATTTGTTCCGGACTGATTGAGTGATTGTTGTTTAACGCCAAATCCGCAACTTTTCAGCTATATCATGGGGAGAACAAGTAAATTTCCAATGACATGATGATGAGATCCGCTTTGAACTAGATCAACACGCTGAGTTGGATATTTATAGTGCTAGCTCACTGAAACAACAGTCCGGGGATAGGCATGTCGCTCCACTCGGACACATTATTCTGATTCCGAGCTAACCAGTCTTTGTTCTTTCTCCTTAATGCTGCGTGCTTAGCGGAGAAACAACAAATACCAATTTTATAGTCTTTGGTTTGACCCGACCGGGGCCCGAATCCAAAATATACCGCACTCGAGACGAGCACGATAACCATTACTTCACCGATGCGATTTGTTCCGGACTGAAAAGACTGTCTTTGCTTGATGAACCAACGGGAACAAAGGTAAAGGCTACGTATTCCGGATCTAGACAATATACTCTATAGTAAATGTCTTGAAAATTAATTTGATGAAAATATTTTTAATATATGCTACAGTAAACCTTATATCTTTCAACACCAGTTTTTAATATCTGCATCAGTAAACCACAATAAGAATCTTGCAATGCCAGTTTGACGACAGATCTTGCTTTCATACACAAAACTTGATTAGGCGAACATTTCTCATAAAGAACATATATTTTATTTTCATAGAATAGCTTATTAAATGTACTTAGTCTGTCGGACTACTGCACCGTCGGACTATCGGGCTGTCCGATTATAGGTCTGACCCCGGCGCAAAGTTGTAGGTCAAATCAGTGCGTGCCTGCCGCAATTAAGACATAAGTACGATTTCCGAGTCTAGTCACTATATAAATAAAAAATTGCAGAATTTTAGTTGACAATGCCCATTGACAGATAGTGATGATTTTCTGACTCATAAAGTCTTAAGTTACGGCCGTCTAATATGAAAGGCGGGCTGATTAAACTAGATCTATAATGCACCATCATGTATTTGTAAAAGACAAAAAATTCCCTTCTCAAAGAAACGTCTATCAATACGCACCTGGGGTGAACCGACAGGTCAGAAGTATGTTATATACGACATTGCAAGGCATATACAATGAAAGCCAAGTTGTCAATTACGATTAGTTCATAATTAGCCTGTTTATTTTACCCCAGAATCTACATATATATATAATACATACATATAAAAAGGATAAAAAGGACAAGCCACGAAATTGCGTGTTCTTCTTCTTCTTTTGATATACAGCTATCCATCCACTGGATGATCACTAGCTGTTGCGCATGCGTGGGAATAAACAACATAAAGAAATAATAATAAATTCAGTCAATTTANGGACAAGCCACGAAATTGCGTGTTATTGTGTGTAAAGTATTTAAAAGTTTGTATTCGTCGTGTGATAGAAAACAAATTGTCAGGCAAACTGTCGAAAAGGATATATTATTACAGGAGAAAACGTGGCAACCAATTCTATCAATGTTTTATGCAATTCTCATAAATTTGTAGTCTCGAGGTCGTTCAAAATTAGATTTTGCTCGGACCTTTCGGACTATCGACCCTTCGGACTATTGACCCTTCGGACTAATGAACTGACACGCGTGCACGGAGTATTAACACTCAACCTAGAATAAACTCCAGACGGGAAGAAGGAGAAGGAGGATTACGTGGAATCTATATTTTAGATTTGATAATCTTTATTTATATCCCTGCGGAAATTGAAAAGCTCAAGTAGGAAGTGTTTTTGTAGACTAGCCCAAAGGCATACTTATATAATTAGCATGAAAATGTGCCGAACTCGTCGGTTTAATACTATTCTCACAAAGCTCGAGGTCGGCGTATACGGTATAGAAAAGATTAGTAAATGTATGTATATATATCTTTTTTTTTTCTGATAACCTTTGTTAATACATGTACAATATTATTATGGCTATATACAGATAACAAATCAAAGTACAACAATACATATTAGCAAAACAGCTATATACATGTACAATATTTACAACAGGAGAGAGAGAGAGAGAGAGAGTTACATTTTTCAGCCATGAGGACAGACATTTTTGTTAATTCATCTAATAAAAGTACATATTTTTTTTTAAATATTTTTTGTCAGATTCATCAAAGTACCAAATTTCAGAATATTATAATTTAAAAAAAAAAATGGTTTAATGCTTCAATATCACCGGTTTCCTTTTCCCTAAATTTTTATTTGTGAGTGCAGAATATGCTCTTTAGCGGGTTTTTTTTAATTGTCTAATACTTTTTTTTTTTTTACAAATTTGTTATAGCAAGTTAACAATCTGTTACAATACATTACTAATCTGTTATAACAAATTACTAATCTGCAATAACATTTAATTTTGAAAAGAGTTTCAACAGTGTTGCTCATATATGCAGCCAATATCAACAAAACAAACAATCACCTCTAGTCATAACTGAACACAAAAAAGACCACAATATATGAGATTAGAAATCCAACTCCTAGCTTGGAACAGGCACAAAAATATGGAGGGGTTAAATCTGTTTAATGGGTCTCCATCCCTCCCCTCTTGCTAAATGTACCCCCAACGGACGTTACGCACGGTTTTGGTGATTTACAGCGTAACATAAAAAAAACGATAGCTTCAACTCAGGACAATTTGTTTGTTTGTCTGATGGTGCTTAACACCACTTTCAACAATATTTCAGTTATATCGTTGCCGTCAGTTTTATTGGTGGAGGAAACCGGAGGACCCGAAAAAAACCATCGACCTGTCGCAAGTCACTGATATACTTTATCACATGTTGTGCACCTCGCCCTGATCGAGATTCGCACTCACAACATCAGTGGTGATAGACACTGATTGCATAGGTAGTTGTCAATCCAACTACCATACGATCACGGCCACGACGGCCCAAAAATGTATTCGGCGACTATTTTTTTTATTATATATTTCATCTAAAACCACCGTTTTTTGTTCAAAACATTCTTCCAAAGTCAATTCTTGTACGATTTTGATGATTTTTTTTACCAATAAAAGTGAAAACGTATGTAGTTTTCTGTGATTATTTCAAAAAGAAAATTTTGAAGCCCGGATTCTAAATATTCATGTTCTAAAAATAAGCTTCAAACTCTCAGACGCTTCGACAACGTTTTCGCAACAGATGGAAATAACATTGTCTGAGTGTTTGAGGGACACATCGTTGCTCTGTGGACATTTAGGGGCATTTGACGCACTATCACATTTAATGTTATTCTTACAATAACTAATGATATAAGTAAAAACTTACCTTCAAACGGCACAGAATGGCTTCCAATTATGACCTGCATTCACCCCCGGTACAGTCAAGTTAGATGATATTAATATTGAGGTAGATTTGTTTTTAATTCAGGAATCTAGAACGATGGGAACTACTACTAGTACTACTACTACGCCAGCACTTGATAATACTGTTACCACTGATAATTGGGGAATTATCTTGGCGATAATTTGTGCAATTCTCTTTTTTTTATTCGGTCCAGGATTTAATGCACTCTTTAGAGGCGGTGGAGGAGCTGGTGGACTCTTTGGAGGCGGAGCTGATGGGGGTTCCGGTATATTAAGGTAATATTATATACCATCGATGTGTGGGTCAGTCGTGAGTCACCGACGATGTTCAATGCAGCACGTAGTGAATATTTGTTTCAGATATGATATTGCAAGAATAAAGGAGCTGTCGTGGCAGTGATCGTATAGTACAAAAGTAGTTGGATTAACAACTACCTATGCAATCAGTGACTATCACCACTGATGTTGTGAGTTCGAATCTCGATCAGGGCGAGGTGTACATTATGTGATAAAGTTTGTCAGTGACTTGCGACAGGCCGGTGGTTTTCTCCAGATACTCCTATTTCCACCACCAATAAAACTGACAGGCACGATATACAATGTAACTGAAATATTTTTGAAGGTGGCGTTAAACACCATCAAACATCAACAAACATCAAACATCAAAAATAAATAAATGATATTGAAATACGTTTGTACTTTTTGGTAATTAAGTTAAACTCAAGAAATAAAATAAACATTTAAATATTTTATGTCATTTGTCTTATTATGAGAAATAACTTCCTTTCGTCAATCAAAAGGTACTTGCGGTTGGGAAGAAGACTTTTGACAAAAACATGAAGATTTGTATACAGAACTCAACACTTTCATGTGAAGAGACAGTAAAACTTTTAGGAATTGAAATAGATTATCAATTAAATTTTGACATTCATATCAGTTCAATCTGTAGGAAGGCATCACAGCAACTGAATATACTTAAACGTTTGGGTCGATATTTAGACAGATTAAGCAAATTAACTATATTCCACACTTTCATTCTCAGTAACTTTAATTTCTGCCCTTTGGCTTGGCATTTTTGTACCGATAAAAATTCAAAAAAATTAGAGAAAGTGCAGGAAAGAGCACTTCGTTTTGTATATGATGACTACACCAGTTCATATATCAACCTTCTTGAAAAAGCTCTAGTGCCCTCCTTACAGATCAGACGTATTAGAACAATGGCCCTGGAGACATATAAAATCTTTAACAAATTAGCTCCTGTATGCCTTCATGATTTAGTTAATGTGAAGAATTCTAAATATGCTTTCAGGTATTCGAACATATTAGATGTACCTCAAGTTAGAACTACAAGGTATGGCAAAAAATCATTCATGTTTGCAGCTGCAACTCTGTGGAACGACCTTCCGAACCATTTCAGGACTGAAAACAGTTTCAACCACTTTAAAAGTTTGATACAGTCCTGGAATGGCTCAGTATGTCGTTGTTCTGCATGCAGATAACCTATTCAGCTTTCTGTTTTATTTCTAGTGCTTTTTATAAGTTTTAATGCTGCTTAGTTATTTTTATGTTTGCTTGATATTGCTTCAGCATGTTTAGTATGTCCTTTATTTTTGTGCTTTTTATGCTGCTTTTTATGTTGCATTTGCTAACTGTATGTAAATGACTGCTTTATATGTGTATTTATGCGATTATGTTAATATTTGTATGTATCTTGTGCTATTATGTATATTCGGTAAAAAGCTCCTGAGAGCTTGTGTTTATTGTTATACAAAAACCGAATTCAAATAAAGTTTTCTTATCTTATCTTATAATTGGGTACTGGTGAGGTTTCCAGGGCTCAAATCTACAGAGCTGCTCAGCTTGTCCCTAATGGAGGATACGTAGGGGGCCTCTCGGAAAGGTGTGTGGGGGGGGGTGTTGTCGGTTATAATACGGAAAGCCTGACCATGGACCATAGTGGGTAGTGTGTTTGGAGAATGACACCCCCCCCCAACACGCTAAAGTTCTCCTTTGTAGATTTCGAAAAAGAGTAGATGCATTGTACCCCCACAAAATTCAGACTAATTTTTGGTCCATACCAAAATCTCCATACTTTTTCAGTAGCAGTCAAAAGTAGTTGAACCAGTTGACCCATCCTTTCTCTCGTTTCTATATACATTTTGTAGTTTTTGTATTATTGAACTTGTTCTCGCCCTGAATATACCTGAAACACTGCTCGCCTGAATATACCTGAAACACTGCTCCCCTGAATATACCTGAAACACTGCTCCCCTGAATATACCTGAAACACTGCTCGCCTGAGGTTAAGCAATAGTAAATCAATGAATCATTTATAAAAATGTAACTTTGTAAATTACAAAAATGGGTGCACTCGACTCGCAGTCGCAAGTGATAAAGCTTACCAGTTGCTCAGTGTCCATGGTCGGTGGTTCTCTCCGGGTACTCCGGCTTCTTCCACCACTAAAACTGGTCGCCATGATATAGCTGAAATATTGCCGAAAGTGGCGTTAAACACAATTCAATCAATCAATCAATCAATCAATCAATATAAAAATGTAGCTTTCCCACTTGACACAGTCTATAGAAGACAGCTGCGCCATTAACGTTCCTATAATTTTTAAACTCGAGTATATTTACTTGTTCATGATCTACGGACGAAATGTGTTCTTTATATGGCCCCCATAAAATAAGAGATCAATTGATATTATTATACTTTATGCAAATTTCTTACATTATCCATTCATTTCATTGGACAAGCGGCATTTGTTAATTTTCACTAACCTTTCATAAGCCCCGCCCATCCCTAGCAACATGTGATAATATTAGCAACGGGTGTTAATGCCTAAAATTAACACCCGCTGAGCCCGAAGTTTGCCGATCCAGACAAATTAACACCCGCTCCGGCCGAGGTTTACCGATTCTTATTTCCCCTACAAGTCTTAATGAAGAATTTAAGGAGTATATGTTCAATTTTTGAACAGGTTATACGATATAACCTGGTTTGGGACAGCTTACACTTAATAAAACGAGAAGCGGTTGATCGAAAGTTAGAACAGGGTGAGTGGAGGGTGTAATTCCATGCCACAAGCGGCCATGATTACAATACAAAAATGTAAGGCTATTGTTAAGAATATTATTTTTAAATATTGCTCATTGCTATTGTAAATGCCAAGATTTTGACCTCATCGTATCTGAATGTCCAGTAAATTATGGCTTCCAAAAATATTTCAATGTCTTTTTCTTACAAGAACTGCAAGACAATGACTGATCGTGTGGTGACCAGAGAAATTGAAACATCATGATTCATTGATAATTATACTTGATATTTAATTGAACTTGGAAGTAATACAATTATACTCCAAGATTGAACCTACTATAGCATAATTCACCTATCTACTAGTATTTATTTTTCAGATAACCTGCTGTATATTTTAGAAGCTGAAACAGAAACCTTTTAAGATGATGTGTATATATTTTTGTAAATAAAATATACTAAATATATTCTACAAAGTTTAAACTTGGTCCAAATTTTCAACAATAGAACTGAACACCAGTTTTCCAGATAAAAACCTAAGCGAATTCACATCCACTCAAAAACATCACATATTATTACAAAATTTAATCACAGCATAAACATGTACTAATAGCAGGGTCAGTGAATGCTCGTAGTTAACTGACAACTAGCTAAGAAGGTAGAATCTAGGGCAGTGGACATCTATATATGTCCATGTCTTTACAAAGACGAATCAATATCCTAGGGTAGTAGCGGACATCTATGTGTCCATGCCCTCACAGAGACACATCAATATCCTAGGGTAGTAGTGGACATCTATGTGTCCATGCCCTCACAAAGACACATCAATAGCATAGGGTAGTAGTGGACATCTATGTGTCCATGCCCTCACAAAGACACATCAATAGCATAGGGTAGTAGTGGACATCTATGTGTCCATGCTCTCACAAAGACACATCAATATCCTAGGGTAGTAGCGGACATCTATGTGTCCATGCCCTCACAAAGACACATCAATAGCATAGGGTAGTAGTGGACATCTATGTGTCCATGCCCTCACAAAGACACATCAATAGCATAGGGTAGTAGAGGACATCTATGTGTCCATGCCCTCACAAAGACACATCAATAGCATAGGGTAGTAGCGGACATCTATATGTCCATGCTCTCACAAAGACACATCAATAGCATAGGGCAGTAGCGGACATCAATCTGTCCATGTCCTCACAAAGACACATCAATAGCGTAGGATAGTGAACATCTATACGTTCCATGACCTCACAAAGACACATAAATAGCATAGGATAGTGGACATCTATGTGTCCATGACCTCACAAAGACACATAAATAGCCTAGGATAGTGGATATCTGTACGTTCCATGACCTCACAAAGACACACCAATAGCCTAGGATATCGGACATCTATACGTTCCATGACCTCACAAAGACACATCAATAATCTAGGATATCGGACATCTATACGTTCCATGACCTTACAAAGACACACGAATAGCCTAGGATAGCGGACAGCTATACGTTCCATGCCCCCACAAAGACACACCAATAGCCTAGGATATCGGACATCTATACGTTCCATGACCTTACAAAGACACATCAATAGCCTAGGATATCGGACATCTATACGTTCCATGCCACACAAAGACACATCAATAGCCTAAGATATCGGACATCTATACGCTCCATGACCTTACAAAGACACATCAATAGCCTAGGATATCGGACATCTATACGTTCCATGACCTCACAAAGACACATCAATAACCTAGGATATCGGACATCCATACGTTCCATGACCTTACAAAGACACACGAATAGCCTAGGATAGCGGACATCTATACGTTCCATGCCCCCACAAAGACACACCAATAGCCTAGGATATCGGACATCTATACGTTCCATGACCTTACAAAGACACACCAATAGCCTAGGATATCGGATATCTATACGTTCCATGCCACCACAAAGACACATCAATAGCCTAGGATATCGGACATCTATACGTTCCATGCCCCGACAAAGACACATCAATAACCTAGGATATCGGACATCTATACGCTCCATGACCTCACAAAGACACATCAATAACCTAGGATATCGGACATCTATACGTTCCATGCTCCCACAAAGACACATCAATAACCTAGGATATCGGACATCTATACGCTCCATGACCTCACAAAGACACATCAATAGCCTAGGATATCGGACATCTATACGCTCCATGACCTCACAAAGACACATCAATAGCCTAGGATAGCGGATATCTATACGTTCCATGACCTTACAAAGACACATCAATAACCTAGGATAGCGGATATCTATACGTTTCATGACCCCACAAAGACACATCAATAACCTAGGATATCGGATATCTATACATTCCATGACCTTACAAAGAGACATAAATAGCCTAGGATATCGGATATCTATACGTTCCATGCCCCCACAAAGACA
>MJUT01050874.1:994429-1009393 GCA_002080005.1 Gigantidas platifrons | reverse complement strand
GTGCCCATGACCTCAAAAAGACACATCAATAACCTAGGGTAATGGCCATCTATATGTGCCCATGACCTCAGAAAGACACACAATAGCCTAGGGTAGAGGGTACATATCTGTCTCCATGATCTCTGAAAGACACATCAATAGTCTAGGGTAGTGGACATTTATATGTGTCCATGACCTCACAAAGACACATCAATAGCCTAGGGTAGGGGACATTTATATGTGTCCATGACCTCAGAAAGACACATCAGTAGCCTAGGGTAGTGTGTACATAACTGTCTCCATGTACTCACAAAGATACATCAATAGCCTAGGGTAGTGGACACCTAAATATGTTCATGCCCTCAGAAAGACACATCAATAGGCCTCAGAAAAAACTAGGGAGACGGTCCAGTGCGAACGTGTATTAAGGCAATCGATCAGTAGGGAAACCAGACACGGATTCCTTCTCTGTCTGTCGTGTTATATTTTTATATCGGCCAGTTTCTATTTCCAAGGAATGATCACTCCCACGAAATTAAGTTAACAGCTGTCTCTTTTCAAAACTATTTACAAAAATATGGACCCTGATTTACTAGAGTAATTGAAATTAACTTCCCTGTAAAACCAACTTTTTATGCTGTGTTGCAGACAAGGTGACAGGACCCCATTTTTTCACACATCCCGATTTTCTCATGATCATTTTCTGTTTATCTTCAGCGAATCACCCTTTCAGTATTTCTAAATAACTTCTAAGCATTTAGTGTTTGAAAATTTTTGTGTGCCACAATGTGTCTCAATAGCCCTGTTCATGATACCTGATTTACACACATGCGTATAAATACACACATTATACTAAGTCTAATTACTCATTTATGCAAATACGGGTCATGAGTGCATTTGCATAGATATTTATCCCCCCCACGATAGCGATGAGGGGATATAGTAATAGTGGCCGTCTGTCCGTCTCCGTCTGTCTGTCTGTCCATCCGTCACACTTTCTTGTTTACGCGATAACTTGAGTAAACATAGATAGATTTGAATAATTTTTTGCATGTGGCTTGTAATTATCATTATCTTGGATGGGTTCTAACATAGAAATATTTGACGCAAGGGTTTTGGGGGAAAATCTTAGTTTTTGGTTGAAAAATCAACAATTTTGAGAATTGTGTCTTGTTTACGTGATAACTTTAGTAAACATGGATAGATATCAATAATCTTTGCATGTGGCTTGTAAGTATGTTATACATTAAGACTGCAAGGCTGCTTTCTATAAATATATAAAACTAAATATTATGCAAGTGCGCGGGGGATACGTCGCACATTCTGAATGCGCTAGGCGGTTCTTTTATTAAATTTAAAATGTATCTATAAAGTAAATTTGCAACGAGTGACCTGGAGGTAGTGCTAAAGTAAATTTACGTAGCATGCAGATTTGCATACTATTCAAATGTTGGTCATGAACGCACACTAAATTTAATACTATGCATCATACAATCACGTGATAATTTAACCTGTGGCAGATTGACCTCTATTCTTGGAAAATAGTCTTAATAGATAATATGTAGGTTGCTTAATCACTAAAACGAGGACGCCCCGATAGTCCGACAGGCTGATATTCCGACAAATAGTTTAGCAAACCTTTGGTAGTATGTCGAACTTCTATATGAATATATTTTGTGCTAATAAAAAATAGAGTCAGTTGAGATAATTTTGTTATTACCCTTATAGCTGAAAAATTGCTCGTGCTTGGCGTTAAACAACAATTACTCACTCATTCTTTTCGTAAATACATTGTACTTTTAAAAATATTTGACGAATGTTGATTTTCTGCTTCTGGCTCGGGATAAAATACTAATATCCGCCAATCCATGTTAAAACTCCCAACACATTCTGGCTTCCATGATTTATTTCTTAAATAGAGGCTCTCCAGACCATGTAAGCGCTCATCTGGTTTTCAAATTGACTTCTAAATTTCATAGAAAATTTTCGCAGCTCATGTTTCTGAGGAGATTTTATTTAGTAATTTTTTCACTCCAAATATGGAGGCCCGGGTGGCTCAATGAGTTAGGTAGTTAGTTGAATTATCTAACAACTCATACAAGCCTATCACCAATACGTTGCCACGGTGGGTTCGCACCCGGCTTTGTAAATTACATAAAAGGTGCACTCGACTCGCAGCCGCAAGTGATATAGTTTACCAGTTGCTTATCCATGGTCAGTGGTTCTCTCCGGATACTCCGGCTTCCTCCATCACTAAAACTGGTCGCCATGAAATAGCTGAAATATTGTTGAAAATGGTGTTAAAACACCAAAAAGCAATCAATCTCTCCAAATATGGAAGAGTTTGAAGGGGAAACAAGAGTCCGTAGATAGAAGAAGGACAGCTAGGGCATCACAAAGGCCAAGAGAAAAGGAACAATAAAAGGACAAACAGCTATCTACAAAATACTATACAAAAAACTAAAGATCCAACAACACGAGCCCCACTATTAACTGGAGTGAACTCATGTGCTCCGGAACAGAAATCATTTGAAAGAAAAATTTCACAGAAGAACCCGCAATATATGTTAAACTACTTATTGCCATGTAACTGCTTTTAAAATTTGAGCTCGTGTTGACTTATAATAAAAGCAAAAATAGACAATTAAAAACATTTCTATTTGTAGTAACAACAGTCATCTTGAACAGAGGGAAAGGCCGATATGGCAACACTTTGATGGCCCAACATTGGCGAATTGTTGGCATTGTCGGTCAACAAGGCGTTGGCGTTACAACAGTGGCCCGACGTTGGCCCAACATATCTCCACCAACTGTAATTCTGATACGGTTGGACCAGCGTTGGTCCAATACAACTCAACCAACGGTTATTTTATTACTATCGGTCCACTGTAAGCCCAACGCAACTCAAGCAACAGTTATTTTTATCTTATTGAGCCAACGTTGGCCCAACACTGCTAATGGGCTGTTTTGTGTGAAAAATCAAGATTTTATGCGGAAAAATGTAAATTTGGAATGAGCAAACATAACTGACCCCCCCCCCTTTTTTAGCTCACCTGACCCAAATGGTCATGTGAGGTATTGCCATCACTTGGTGTCCGTCGTCCGTCTGTCGTCCGTCCATCGTCCGTCCGTTAACTTTTTCATATTTTAATCTGTAACGTGCCGAGCGGAGAGGCTTACAATATCTTTGAGTGGATAATTGATTCGTACCAGTTTCCTGGGATTTGATAGCGAATAACTAGCTAGCTTGATGTATAAAACCTAATATGTCCTATTCTTTATTGTAGTTGATTAAATTTGTGATAAGCAAGAATTCAGAATAAATAAAATTATTATGTTGTTGAAATTATTTTTTTTTATATAAGTCCTTGTTTTGACGCGGTTGGTGCTCGAGCCAAAGATCTACCAAATTAAAAGGGATCACGCTAACCATTACACCATCAATGCAGCTGGCTTCAGATCTAGAGGATAAGATTAAATTGTGTGAGTGATTGCTGTTTAACGACAACTGAGAAATTTTTCAGCTATATCATGGGGAGAACATGGGTGATGATGAGGTCCGCTTTGTACCAGACCAACAAGCTTAGTTGGATTTTTATAGTGCTAGCTCACTGAAACAACAGTCTGCGGATAGAAATGTCTCCCAACTTGGACACATTATCCCCATTCCAAGCCAACCAGTCCTTTATCTTCCTCCTTAATGCTGTTTGCTTATCGGATAAACATCAAACACCAATTTTATAGTCTTTCATTTGATCTAATCTAGGCTCGAACTAACGATCCACCTCACTCAAGATTAGCATGCTAAACATTACACCACCGATTCGGTTTAAAAGATCATTATAATGACGAAAAACACCTGACGGCAAAGTATTGCAATGTTTAAAAGAGAAATTTACACATACACAAAAAACTTCCATTTAATTGTTTGGTCATGGTTAAGTAATGAGAGAAGCAGGAATTAAACAACAACACAATACATCTTTTTCAATTAAGACAAAACTGAAAGATTTGAAACATTATAAACATACATATGATTATGTTAGACTTGGATCAGAGTAGTACAGTGTCCTGGTTATTTTACATTGAGCACCCAGCCATATATTTGAGTGCTTTCTAATTCAGTCGTCTATTTGAAGGTTGTGTAACATTAATTTGCTATTGTACTGAGAAAAGGCATTTGATTTGAGGACATACTGCAATCTAAGTCTAAACACTTTTATTTGAGTGTAAACACTTCTATCTGAGTCTAACTGACACTTTGATCCAAGTCTAAACACTTTGATCCGAGTCTAAACATTTTGATCTGAGTGTAAACACTTCTATCTGAGTGTAAACACTTCTATCTGAGTGTAAACACTTCTATCTGAGACTAAACACTTAGATCTGAGTCTAAACACTTCTATCTGAGTGTAAACACTTCTATCTGAGTCTAAACACATCTATCTGAGCGTAAACACTTATATCTGAGTCTAAACACTTCTATCTGAGTCTAAACACTTTGACCTAAGTTTAAACAGTTCTATCTGAGTCTAAACACTTTGATCTGAGTCTAAACACTTTGATCTGAATCTAAACACTTCTATCTGAGTCTAAACACTTTGATCTGAGTGTAAACACTTTGATCCAAATCTTAACACTTCTATCTGAGTCTAAACACTTAGATCTGAGTCTAAACACTTTTATCTGAGTCTAAACAATTTGATCTGAGTGTAAACACTTTGATCTGAGTGTAAACACTTCTATCTGAGTGTAAACACTTCTATCTGAGTCTAAACACTTAGATCTTAGTCTAAACACTTTGATCTGAGTGTAAACACTTTGATCTGAGTGTAAACACTTTGATCTGAGTCTAAACACTTCTATCTAAGTCTAAACAGTTCTATCTGAGTCTAAACACTTTGATCTGAGTCTAAACACTTTGATCTGGGTCTAAACACTTCTATCTGAGTATAAACACATTGATCTGAGTCTAAACACCTTGATCTGAGTCTAAGCACATTGATCTGAGTCTAAACACTTTGATTTGAGTCTTAACATTTCGATCTGAGTCTAAGATGCATTAACTATATCATTAGTATTTATTAATTATATCCTTCACAATTCTATCAATTGAAACACTATGTGGCCTTTGATTATGAAAATGCAATTAGTTTACTCCACCATGTATACAAGAGTATCATCAAATATTTCTCCCTCTGTGTCCATTCCACCGTGGATTAGCACCATTTTCATTGTACATCGTGGTTTACTACTGTCAGAAAAAAGACTAGAAGTGGCGCCCTCTGCCCTAGGAGTCTCTTCCTCGTCAGATAGATTTTCCCCTTCTTCCAGCGTCTGTATGTCATTTCCTGTACTGGAACTTTCTGGAAGATAAAAATAACAAAATAAATTCCTATTTTGGTACGATAATCAAGACACAATGGTAGAAATGAGGACGATTTTTTTAACGTCTTTGACTACTTATTGTAACTAGAGGCTCATTCTGCTTTGAGGAAACTTATTACAGAATCTTCCATCAGTGCTTCCTACCAAATTTCGGTTCATTTGGCTACTCAGTTTCAGAGGAAAATATTTTTCTAGAAATTGACCAATCAAAAACAAGAATTGCCTGTGGTGGTGATATTTGTTAACGGATCGGGACGGAATGAACAAATTAATAGAGGACATTCCATAGATGCTTCCTATCAAGTTTCGGTTCATTTGGCAAAGCGGTTTCAGAGGAGAAGATTTTTAGAAATCAACCAATCAGAAATAAGAATTACCTGTGGTGGCCATATTTGTTACCGGATCAGGATGAAATGAGCAATCTTTATAGAGAACCTTCCATAGATGCTTCCTACTGAGTTTCGGTTCATTTGGCAAAGCGGTTTCAGAGGAGAAGATGTTTAAAAATCACCCAATCAGAAACAAGAATTGCCCATGGTGGCCATATTTGTTAACGGATCAGGACAGAATGAACAATTTTAATAGAGGACATTCTGTAAATGCTTCCTATCGAGTTTCGGCTCATTTGGCCAAGCGGTTTCAGAGGAGAAGATTTTTTAGAAATCAACCAGAAATAAGAATTGCCTGTGGTGGCCATGTTTGTTACTGGATCAAGATGAAATGAGCAATTTTTATTGAGGACCCTCCATAGATACTGCCTACCAAGTTTCAGTTCATTTGGGTTTCAGAGGAAAAGATTAAAATGTGAAAAGTTAACGGACGACAGACGAATGACGCCAAGTGATGGCAAAAGCTCACATTACCTTTGGTAAGGTGAGCTAAAAATGAATGTTTAAACAGTGAGGGTAAGCAATTTCACAAATATCAATAAATCGAACAATCATCTCTCACTAAAAAAGAGGGATGACGATATACCGTACATGATCGTGGAAATCCAGGTTCTGGCTTAGGAGTCACAAAAATGTGGCAGGGTTAAACCGATTATTGGTCTTGCACGGAAGGTTAATGGTAGTACTGACATGATTTTCAAGCATGTGCTACCATTGCAAGCCTTTCATATAAACCAATCGTACTGCTGGCATGAAAGCTGGTTGGCTTATCGGGATAATGTGTCTGAGGAGAGCGTCATATCTATCTGCGGATTAATGTTTCAATGAGCTAGCTCTATAAAAATTCAAGTAAGCGTTTTGGTCTAGTACAAAGTGGACATCATAATTATTGCATTGAATGTAAATTACTCTCGCCATAATATAGCTGAAAAATTGCTCATGAACAATAGTTAATAACTCACTCGTTATGCACACTATGCCACAACTCGTTGAAATTACATATCGGAAGCCCATTATGACATATTCATTACCTAAACCCTAAAAGTTCTATGTACACCTAACTAGATCTACCTAAACCCTAAAAGTTCTATGTACAATGTACACCTAACTAGATCTACCTAAACCCTAAAAGTTCTATGTACACCTAACTAGATCTACCTAAACCCTAAAAGTTCTATGTACACCTAACTAGATCCTTGTTTATAAGGGGCTGTTATGGTCATGATCGTATGGTAGTTCACAACTACCTATGTAACCAGTGCTTATCACCACTAAAGTGGCGAGGTGTACTGGACACAACATTATGTGATCAAGTTTGTCAGTGACTTGCAGCAGGTTGATGGTTTTCTCTACCAATAACCCTAACCCTAAGCCCTACCCCTTGTTTTTAAACATTAATAATTTCAATGCCTTTCATGAATACAGGGAGTAATCCTTTTAAAAAAAATGTCAAATTCTGTAAAAATTATTCTGCTACCTACCATCAAATAAATTTTAGATACTCCGATAGGTAATTTTCCTTTAAAAATTATGGTCTTCAAATATTTTATTATATCAATAATTCTAATATGACGCCGTGTTATCGTCAGTTTATATAATACTCAACAACAACACTTTTAGTGCAAACGCGGTAATGTTGTCAATTCGGCTATTCCGTGTACCCTCCCGCGAAATGGTGTACGTTATACTGACCTACATTTACCGTAAAAAATTAAAATTCCACGAAATGTTGTTGATAATTTTGGCACGTAAACAACATGACGTCATATGAAGACTTCCAGTTTAGAACATAGAGATCCTTTTTGGCTTCGTGTACGCCTCCTTGTCGAAGTGGGATTTGTGGTATTTTTCCTTTCTTTTGAATTGATGTTCATGAATGACAACATTTAGTAATCTCAAATGACAGAAATCGTATCTAGAAATGACAGAAATCGTATCTTTGTGTTCGGGAGGGTAACGGAACAGCCAAATACATTGCTGAGTGTATAGGCTGCGTTTTGCAAGTAAATTACCGTATTTATCCTATTAGAATCGAAATAATCCATGGCAG
The DNA here is from genome assembly GCA_002080005.1 of Gigantidas platifrons. NCBI lineage: Eukaryota > Metazoa > Mollusca > Bivalvia > Mytilida > Modiolidae > Gigantidas > Gigantidas platifrons. Next base: position 1,001,587 of record MJUT01050874.1, on the reverse strand, counting down.
CCATTGTGTTATATTCATTTAACCATGGGCTGGGCCTTTATAATCGTTAATTTAACCCCTCGCTTTCGCTCAGGATTAAATTCGATTATAAAGGCCCAGCCCATGGTTAAATGATCGTTAATTTAACCCCTCGCTTTCGCTCAGGATTAAATTCGATTATAAAGGCCCAGCCCATGGTTAAATGAATATAACACAATGGCTGCCATGGATTATTTCTTAAATAACAAAAGTCATATTTGAAACATGGGAGACAACTCCATTTGAAAAACTATTAAAACAATTTCTTCACTTTAAATTCAAGTTTTGGGCATGGTTAACTCATTTGTTTCTTTTCAAAAAATTAAAAAAAATATCAAAATCTTCAAGAATTTATAAAAGATTTCTATTTTTTTTTTTATTTCCTGAAAAACATCATAGGTTTTTAGTGAGTGAGTGCGAGATTGTTGTTTTTCAAAAAGTGAGCAATTTCAGCTATATCATGATGAGAACAGGTTATTTTTGATGAGATGATGTATCTGGTTTACTACACCAACACGCTGAAATAACATGGGTAGACATGTCGCTCCACTTAAGACACATTATCCTGATTCCTTCTTCATGCTCCTTAGTGCTGTGCATTTAGGGGAAAAGCAACAAATACCAATTTGTATTTTATAGTCTTTGGTTTGAACCAATTGGGGATCAAACCCTTGATCTATGGCACTCGTTATGGCTAGTGCATGTATCAATAGTCAAACCTGCCTTAATGGGTACATGTATTTAACAAATCACTGTCATTTCTCCATTAAATGAATAATACTGTGAAACCTGTATATAAATACACTTAAGTGAACCTGAAAATGATCTCTTTATGACCAGTTGCCCTTCATATACATGATTGATTGATTTTTGGTGTTTAACGTCACTTTCAGCAATATTTCAGCTATATCATGGCAACCACTTTTAGTGGTGGAAGAAGTCGGAGTACCCGGAGAGATCCACCGAACATGGTCAAGCAACTGGTAAACTTTATCACTTGCGGCTGCGAGTTGAGTGCACCCTTTTTTGTAATTTACAAAGCCGGGCGCGAACCCATGTCGTATTGGTGATAGGCTTGTATGAGTTGTTAGGTAATCCAACTACCTAACTCATTGAGCCACCCGGGCACTCCCCTTCATATACAGACCTGATTTTACAAGGACAAAAACTAGAGGCTCCCAGGAGCCTGTATAGCTCACCTGGGTATAATAACAACATCAGTCAATAAAACTTGATAAAAAATAACAAATGTAGCCCTCGTCATTGCAGACCCCATTTCCAAAATAATTTGGGCAGGGGTTCCCCATTTAATGTGTTATCAACATTGCTATAAAAAACATAAATGTCAATGATTCTCAAAATTTAGCTTTTGCTACTTCACATTTTGTAATAGAGTTGCTTCCCTTTGATTATTTGAGTAACCAAAAGCAGTGAAAGTCAAAAAAAAAAAAAGAAGCATTTCAAGAGGAATAACTCTTCACATAGTTGTCAGACATTTTCAACTGTGAACTTTTTTTGTAGATCTTGACATGCTGAACATTTTTGCAGTTTAAACTTGACATCTATCTCTTATAGTTTTTGAAATAAAGGACGAAAAGTTTTAAAATTTGAAAATTTGATGAAAAAAGGGCAATAACTCCAAGATGGGTAATTAGATTTTCTTCACAATTGCAGGGTATGTAGATCTTGACATGCTGAACATGTTTGCTGTTTCAACTTATCATCCTATCTCTTATACTTTTTGAAATAAAAAACGAAAAGTATTAAAATTTGAAAATTTGATGAAAAAAAGGGCAATAACTCCAAAATGGGTAATGGGATTTATTTCAAAATTGCAGGATGGGAAGATCTTGATATGCTGCACATTTTTGCAGTTTCAACTTATCATCTATCTCTTATAGTTTTTGAAATAAAAAACGAAAAGTATTAAAATTTTGAAAATTTGATGAAAAAAGGGCAATAACTCCAAGATGGGTATTTAGATTTTCTTCACAATTGCAGGGTAGGTAGATCTTGATATACTGCACATTTTTGCAGTTTCAACATATCATCTATCTCTTATAGTTTTGAAATAAAGAACGAAAAGTATTAAAATTTTGAAAATTTCATGAAAAAAGGGAAATAACTCCAAGATGGGTATTTAGATTTTCTTCACAATTGCAGGGTAGGTAGATCTTGACATGCTGAACATTTTTGCAGTTTCAACTGATCATCTATCTTTTATAGTTTTTGAAATAAAGAGAAAAAAGTATTAAAATTTTGAAAATTTGATGAAAAAAGGGCAATAACTCCAGGATGGGTAATCAGATTTTCTTCAAAATTGCAGGGTTGGTAGATCTTATCATGCTGAACATGTTTGCAATTCAAACTTATCATCTATCTCTTATACTTTTTGAAATAAAAACCGAAAAGTATTAAAATTTTGAAAATTTGATGAAAAAAGGGCAATAACTCCAAAATGGGTAATGGGATTTACTTCAAAATTGCAGGGTAGGTAGATCTTGATATGCTGCACACTTTTGCAGTTCCAACATATCATCTATCTCTTATAGTTTTGAAATAAAGAGCGAAAAGTATTAAAATTTGGAAAATTTGATGAAAAAAGGACAATAACTCAAAATTTCATCTTGCCGTGCTGATAATTTTTACCCCATGTCAGATTTATGATAATATTAACGGTTTTTGAGTTATTACCAAAAACGCACCATTTTACCATATGTTCTATTTTTAGTAACAGTGTCCATGTTGATTGGTGCACTGCTTCACCAGACACAATTTTAAAACTAGACACCCTAGTGACGATTCAGACAAAGTTTGGTTCCAATTGGTCTGGTAGTTTCAGAGGAGAAGATTTTTGAAAAAGTTTACGACGTACGACGGACGCCAAGTGATGGCAATAGCTCACCTGACCTTCGGGTCAGGTGAGCTAAAAAAGCGGAAATCGGCAGTATTGAATATACTATAAAAAAGGAATTGTAACAGTAAAACGGTAAAATCCGGAAAAAAAGAAGGCGGAATTCCGCTTTAAAGCGGACGAAAATCATGTCTGCATATACAGGTTGAAATTATATGCATTATTCATTTATGGGGAAAAATGAGGCTGCACTTTATAGATGGTGATTAGTTGCCGGCATACAGAAATGTTCTTTAAAGGCAGGTTTGACTATAATTTGAACCTGTACATAAAGGGTACATTTGCAGGCTCCCTCCAGAGTCCTTTAAAGGCAGGTTTGACTATAATTTGAACCTGTACATAAATGGTACATTTTCAGGCTCCCTCCAGAGTCCTTTAAAGGCAGGTTTGACTATAATTTTAACCTGTACATAAATGGTACATTTTCAGGCTCCCTCCAGAGTCCTTTAAAGGCAGGTTTGACTATAATTTGAACCTGTACATAAATGGTACATTTTCAGGCTCCCTCCAGAGTCCTTTAAAAGCAGGTTTGACTATAATTTGAACCTGTACATAAATTGCACATTTTCAGGTTCCCTCCAGTGTCCTTTAAAGACAGGTTTGACTATAATTTGAACCTGTACATAAATGGTACATTTTCAGGCTCCCTCCAGAGTCCTTTAAAGGCTGGTTTGACTAAAATTTGAACCTGTACATAAATGGTACATTTTCAGGCTCCCTCCAGAGTCCTTTAAAGGCAGGTTTGACTATAATTTTAACCTGTACATAAAGGGCACATTTTCAGGCTCCCTCCATTGTCCTTTAAAGGCAGGTTTGACTATAATTTGAACCTGTACATAAAGGGCACATTTTCTTGCTCCCTCCAGTGTCCTTTAAAGGCAGGTTTTACTATAATTTTAACCTGTACATAAAGGGCACATTTTCAGGCTCCATCCAGTGTCCTTTAAAGGCAGGTTTGACTATAATTTTAACCTGTACATAAAGGGCACATTTCAGGCTCCCTCCAGTGTCCTTTAAAGGCAGGTTTGACTATAATTTGAACCTGTACATAAAGGGCACATTTTCATGCTCCCTCCAGTGTCCTTTAAAGGCAGGTTTGACTATAATTTTAACCTGTACATAAAGGGTACATTTTCAGGCTCCCTCCAGAGTCCTTTATATACTGTACTGAAGTCCTATAATACAAACCATAATTATATTCATGATAGCTTTCTCTTGATCCAGCACTGCCGACCTGCCGACTTCCAGGCCTAGAACTCACACTTCCAAGTAACGGTTGATCTCTGGAGCTTGCACTGCCGATATTGCTACTACTCCTGGAACTTGCACTACCAGGTTTCAGAGCTAACTCTAATATTTCTTGAGCATGTCTTGATGTTTCTAAAATATCTCCACTACCGTTCTCGGATGTTGGTAGATCTCTTGTTAATTCAACTGTGCACATTCCAAAATCCAGTCGACATGATGGAGGTGGTCCTGCTAGCTCCATTTTACACCATGTTTTACAACCTAAAAAAAATCAATATATGGGGAAATTACAAAACTATCAAATATATTGAACAAAACAATTTGAGGCCCACCTGATGAGCCTGTATCACTCATCTTATTTTTCATGTAACGTTTTGCATTCAATTAAGTATATACTTTCTAAAAAAAATCTGTTTTTTTTTGTACATAAACTAGTTTAACCCTGCCACCTTCTATTGAAGTGTCTGTACCAAGCCAGAAGAATTAGCAGTAATGTATTTGTGTGTTAGAAGTATAGTTCTTGCCTCTAGGCTCTGTTTCTAAGAGTAATGTATTTGTGTGTTAGAAGTATAGTTTTTGTCTCTATGCTCTGTTTCTAAGAGTACCGTATTTACTGGTGTATAATGCGCGGGATTTTACCCAGATTATTTATTTTGTAGGAGGGATGCGCATTATAGACAAGAACAATGTGTTTCACTCTTTTTCAGACCGGAAAATTACATGTCGGCCATTTTTTTTTCCGTTTTTTTTTTAAAGTCGTCCGTTTCGTATTTTTATATTTGACACTATCCCACAAAAATAATAAATTAAATAAAATGAGACTAATAATATATTTATTAGTGATGAATTACAACCGTCTTGTGAAATCGTTTTTGTAAAGGTTTACCTTTGTTCGAAAATAAAATCAATACACCAATTGTATGTATTACGTGACAAGATAGTGTGACCGACCATGCGTAAAATAATCAATACTGTGTTGCCGATAAGAACATAATAAGTGTGTGTATAAGTGTCATAATCCATTATCCACGGTATAGACTGTCAGGCTATGTTTATATAAGTAATTAAAGATTGAAATAAAAAGAAAAGAAACTATAAAATGGATTTGTCAATTTTAATCATATCAATAATAATCTGATTAACAATAAAGGTAATAATTATGAAAAAATTGTATCTAACAGCACAAATGTTTATGAGCACTAATATCAAATTTTAATGTCTTAACACCCATCAAATTCTTCATCTGTGTCATCGGTGTCGTCTTCTCTGAAAAGATGGTATATATCACGCAGAATAGATAGTGGTGTGTTCTCTCTTTTTGTTTGTGCCAAAGTCGAATGTTACTTTCTCCTACATCGTACTCTCTGCCTGCTGCACGGTTGCCATGAGCCTCCGCATATGTAATGATTTTAAGCTTGTCTCTCGCAGTATACAACTTTCTTATATTACCCATCTTCTGGGAGCGAAAATTCGGAGGTTAATGATCATTTGTAATTGTGGGTTATATATAGTTTTTTCTTCAGCGTGGTTTATTTAAAATTTACTAATTTATTTTCTTTCATGATAATATTTAAAAAAAACAACTCACCCATGGCTTGGATGCTGTTCCCACTTTAAATCACAAGGCATTGTTTGTAGTTTATTGATGATCATTAATTAGTAGGGTCAATTTTAAAAGAAAATCCGATTGTCGGCACTCTTTGATGTATGTAACAAAAATATTTGCAACTACTCACCACAAGCGTTGCAATGTTTAACAATCTAATCTAATAAGTGATAATTATTGATTGCTTTTATTTGATCTTTAATTATTATTACCGCGGAATTAATTATTATTTAATTTCGGTAAGATTCGGAATTTAAACATGTATTTACCGATGTTGTGCTACATTTCGTATCCACTACTAAACATCCGGACACAAAAAAATTGTAGGAAAACGACATATTAAAACTTAAAAGAATTAATATTTTTCAATATTATTCAAGTTTAAAGAATATAAATAGTTCGAATATTCACTCAGAAGAAGAGACAAGCTCAAAGCTATCAAAAATATATACGATTGACATTTAATTCTTACATTTCCGACCACGATTTTTTTCAAAAGTCCATGCGCATTATAGACACGAACAAGTTTTTTTCTGGAGATTTTCAAGGCCAAGAGGGGGTGTGCATTATGCACCAATGTGCATTATAGTACCCTAAATACGGTATGTACAGTACGAACAGCGGTCTTTAGCACAAAATCACCTTGGTCTGTGTTTTATGACGGTGATATGTCATAACATCTCCGTAAAATGTCGGTGAAATCACGGTGGAACTTTCACCGCGAAAATATACAAATTAAGGCCTAAATGTCTGAAATATTTTAATTGTCAGTGACAACACCGCGGCGAAAATCATACGTGTATCAGTGTTTTCACTACAAATTTTGATAGGGGAGATTTTAGAACTATAGACGGAGAGAAAATTCGACCGAGAGTCAGAAGGCTCCCAGTGGGTTCAGTGTAAAGCCCTGGTAGGGGGTGGAGGTGGAAGCACCTCAGCCGATTTTTGACTTGGTGAATTTTTACTTGCTTTTGAGGGGGTTTCCTAGCTTTAAAATTGTTTCTTTTTGCTTCAATTTACACTGACTAACTTTGAGAAAAAGAAAAACGTAATAAACCTTTTCTTCAGACAGGTATACAGGATTTTCAGGATCTTCTTGACCATTGAACAATTTTTCATTGAGAATGATTTCTCAAGATTAACAACCATCAGTCATTTTCCATTGTTATTTCTGAGAAAGATGTCACATGGTTCTGCCATTTTTCAGGTCAAAGATAAATGTACAAGTTTGGTAGGCAGTTAGTAGAAATATTCTTGATCATTCAGAAAAGAAATATGGACTTCCCTTATGATTATGTATCATTGAAAACAAAGATTTGATAATATTGGTGTTTGCTTCATTTCCTTGACATAGTATGAAGTTATATGAACA
>MJUT01050874.1:966121-976725 GCA_002080005.1 Gigantidas platifrons | reverse complement strand
GAAAAAAGGGCAATAACTCCAAAATGGGTAATGGGATTTACTTCAAAATTGCAGGGTATGTAGATCTTGCTGTGCTGATCATTTTTAACCCATGTCAGATTTTTGATATTATTAACGGTTTTTGAGTTATTACCCAAAAACCTGCAATTTTACCATATGTTCTATTATTAGTAACAGCGGCCATGTTGGTTGGTGTACGGCATCAACGACACAATTTTGAAACTAGACACCCTAGTGATGATTCAAACCAAGTTTGGTTTCAATTGGTCTAGTACTTTCAGAGGAGAAGATTTTTGAAAAAGTTGACGACGGACACCAAGTGATGGCAATAGCTCACATGACCCTTCGGTCAGGTGAGCTAAAAAAAGGGGGGGGGGTAATGCTTAATGAAAAATGAATTGTTTTTAGGAACATGTTAATTAGCTGTGGGTAATTTCTTACAAGAAAATTAACAATCTTTTAAGTATGCTCAAAAGTACATACATTGTATTTGCATAATAATTCTATTAATATGGTTCATTAAGTAAAAAGGTAACGAACAAAACAAGAGACACAGTATAAAAAATTCTTTTTCTTCCTGTTTAACTGATCACGAGTACTATCAGGAAGTTTCTCTTTACATATAATAAATTGTTTTTAAACTAAATTCTAAATATAAATATCAAATAAACATGATAAATATATTTAAATCAGAAAATTAGTAAGAAAGGATCATATGGATGTAAATGAACATGAGACACTCCAACATTACACATAAATTAAAGTAAAGGAACAGTGATTTAGTAAGAAAGGATATGGATGTAAATGAACATAAGAGACTATCTAACATTACACTTAGACATAAATTAACGTAAAGGAAAAACATTTTTTTATTTTTTTTATTGCTGTTCTACATTTCAGTCACCTATTTTGATTTTCAAATGCTTAATGAAAAATGAATTGTTTTTAGGAACATGTTAATTAGCTGTGGGTAATTTCTTACAAGAAAATTAACAATCTTTTAAGTAGGTTCAAAAGTACATATTTGCATAATAATTCTATTAATATGGTTCATTAATTAAAAAGGTAAAGAACAAAACAAGAGACAATGTTAGGCCTAATTTTACCTACAGTATAAACAATTCTTTTTCTTCCTGTTTAACTGATCACGAGTGCTATCAGGAAGTTTCTTTTGACATATAATAAATTGTTTTTAAACTAAATTCTAAATATAAATATCAAATAAACATGATAAATACATTTAAATAAGAAAATTAGTAAGAAAGGATCATATGGATGTAAATGAACATGAGACACTCCAACATTACACATAAATTAAAGTAAAGGAACAGTGATTTAGTAAGAAAGGATCATATGGATGTAAATGAACATAAGAGACTATCTAACATTACACTTAGACATAAATTAAAGTAAAGGAAAAACATTTTTTTATTGCTGTTCTACATTTCACAGTCACCTATTTTGATTTTCAAGTCTAAAAATTTAGTCAATAATATACCTAGATTTTTGTTTAGCTACATTGTAAATGTACCTCTAAAGGTTACCTACCTATGAGCACAGTGCATATTACACATGTACAATGTTAAAATGCATTAATCAATTACGAAAATGACGAACGCTGGCTGAATCACTGCCACTTACTGGCTGAATCACTACCACTTACTGGCCGATTGTTTATCATTCAACTTGGAAAACCAGGTATAAATATTACTTATAGTATCAAGTTTGTCATATTCATTAAAATATATATTCAGATAATAATCCTATAATCATAAACAGTTTATTGACAGTTGCTTGGAATTGATCATCTTAAATATTAGATTATGAAATGCATACAAAAATGTCATTTTCTCACACAAAACATAAATATCTCATGTGTGCATGTCTAATTTGGTCTATTTTTAGAAAATATTATACCTATAGTAAAAATACTTATTTATGTGTAGGGTTAGGGTTATGGTGTTTAACGCCACTTTCAACAATATTTCAGTTTTATCGTGGCGGTCAGTTTCATTGGTGGAGGAAACCGGAGTACCCGGAGAAAACCACTGACTTTATCACATAATGTTGTATCGAGTACACCTTGCCTGAGTGGGATTCAAGCTCACAATGTTAGTGGTGATAGGCACTGATTGCATAGGTAGTTATAAATCCAACTACCACACAATCACGACCACGCCAACCCCTTATATGTAGGATGCTGGGTAATTATCAGAGTGGGATGGGGGATGGTCACTTCCAATACAGACATGGCGATGTAATAGGTTACCTTTTTCAGCTATCAAATATATGAAATCAAATGGGTAGTAAATCTTCCACCACCATATATCAATGTGTCAGAGATCCTTGTACGGTAAAATTTTGAAGCGAGTCCCAATCAAAAAGTATTGAGTCCATATAGTGCATTCTTTGTTATTTGCTGTTAAAAAACGACCAGTCCGAAACACAAATGATGAATCCAGAACTGACTTATAGACAAGTTTCAAGTATCTCTGATATATCATTAGGTCTTCAACAAGTCCCACGTTCACATTGGTACACTGTGAAAAATCACCAGTCAATGTAATTTGATTTGATTTTTTTTAACACCACTTTCAGCAATATTTCAGCTATATCATGGCGACCAGTTTTTGTGGTGGAAGAAGCCGGAGTACCCTGAGAGAACCACCGACCATGGATAAGCAACTGTTAAACTTTATCACTTGTGGCTGCGAGTGTCTACAGATGGATGACAACAACTGCAACATATAGATATATATAATACAACCACCAATTTGTTTTGCTGTCATATGACATAAAAACACAACCTAGATATGATAGTCAGCAAATGCCATGTTATATCAATAATATTATTGTATAAGTATGGTAGTCTACAGGGGTGGATCCAGGATTTCAAGTTAGGGGGGTGCATTTAAAATTATCGAGCCGGGCGAAGCGAGGAGCGAACATTTTTGGGGTATTTCGTGTGAAAAATCACGATTTTATGAAAAAAAAATCATATTTTTTTCCAATTTTAGGGGGGCGCGCACCCCTCCCCCCTGGATCCGCCCCTGGTCTATCTAGTAAAATACTAAAATCAGAAAAAGAGGGTGTTATTTATTCAACTCGAACTATTGGAAGTGTGGTTACAACTGTCAGATGTCAGTCTCAAAACATTGTATCGCTCCAATAGTAATTGGCAAGCAAAGTGGCCAAGAAGATTTACATTTAAACAACTGGCAAGAAAGTTTTCAAAATTTGTCTATAAAAATGTTAGTCATTTTCAATTTTGCTCAAAAACGTACGCTCTCTTCTTTTTTTCCTATTACCATATATATATACACAGTGACAGAATATATACAGTAATTTAAGCATTCAATAATTATTATTTTTGATACATGTTTGTTTGTTTGATGGTGTTTAATGCCACTTTCAACAATATTTCAGTTATATCGTGGCAGTCAGTTTTATTGGTGGAGGATCCGGAGATAACCACCGACCTGTTGCAAGTTACTGACAAACTTTATCACATAATGTCGTACGCCTCACCCTGATCAAGATTCGAACTCACAACATAGGTAGTTGTAAATCCAACTACCCGGTACCATATGATCACGGCTACGACAGCCCCTATTTTTTTTTTTTTTTTTAATCATTTAATGTTTTTATTTAGAGAAAATCACCATCATACACAGATTTGTAAAACCCAATAGAAAAAAGCATCACAACATATAAATATAATAAAAATCATACATAAAGTCATACTTTTGTATACAAAAATTTCTTATTTCAAGGCTGTGCCAACTCGCTCCACAAATAACTTAATGTGTTCTGTAGGGAGACTTTTTTCAAATTTTATTTCATGAACCAAAAAGTTCAAACCACCTTTCATTGTGGGTAACATCTTTTTAATCTTACATAAGGACTACTGCAAGCTAAGGTTGCCCTTTTTAAAGGATATTGTGTAATTGATCAGCAAATGATATGTTGCAATATAAAATAAATGAATGATATGTTTAAACTTGGTGCATTATGGGGTCTATACCATAGATAACTTTCAATGGTCTATTATGAACGGTTATGGAACAAGAATATGGAAAATCAAACATTTTAAAAATAGTCTATTGTGAATTTTATGTATCAAATATCTTAATAATTTTTTTCATTGGTCAAAAGAATAGTAAAATTTCATAATCACTATGTTAAATGAAGAATAGTTTAGCTTTTGTGATTTTTAAAGAGAAAAAATCAACAATTTTTTCAATTATTTTGAGGCAGCTTGAAAAATGGGAAAATTATAAAAAGATATCTTACCAGAAAGCCCTGGTTGTTCTATAGTGTTGAAAGCAAGCTAGTTCTGATTTGAAAATATGATAAAACAATTGATAAAGTCTTTAGAGGGAAAAAAAATTAATAATCATAAGTGATTGTCCCATACGTACAGATTTTTTGACAGCATTATCTTTAAATACATTTTTTCAATCAAAATGATGGAAACTATCCCTGATCAGTTGGAATCTTGTAGGTATGATGTTTGTGTTCAAAAACAATTAAGATTTGGAATGATTAAAGGTGTTTCATTTTTCACCCTAAGTGGCCACTAAAAGTGCAACCTTAGCTTGCAGTAGTCCATAAATAAATATAATATTTAAGACATAATAAGCAATAATTTATGATTGAGTGATGACTAGATACATAGTTTATACAGCCTAAGATAATATCTTTTTCATTTGTAGGTAATGCAAACCCAACTTTATTTTGTAGTACATGGCTAACAGACATCCAAAAATTTTGAGAAAAACTACATTTGTAATAAAAATGAAGATATGTTTCTTTGGTTTCCTCACAGAAAGTACATAGTTCTGTTTCCGATAATTTGCATTTAAATAAAAAGGAATTTAAAGGGAGAATTCTGTGTAATAATTTATACTGACATATAATAAATTTATTGTTTTTTGATGTTTGAAAAGGCAAAAGATAATATGGTTCCCATTCATCTATGGGCATATCCAGGTCATTAGACCATTTCTGCTGTGCTTTTACTAACAATATTTTTATGTTGCTAATATAAAAATTATAAAATAGTTTTGAGGATTTTGAAATATTTTTCACAACTGTAAAATATTTATTTTTTACAGTTTCAAGTTTTTTGGTATTTTTTATACTTTCTTTCCATTCACTTCTATAAATGTAGAATTAACATTATAAGTATTTTTAAATTCTGTAAAAGACATTATAGCATCATTACTATTTAATAGATCATTTATATAGAATACACCATTATTACACCATCTTTGTAGAAACACATATCTGTTATTAACTTGTATTTTTGAATTAAACCATATAGATTGGCTCAGAATATCCTCACTAGTTTGAGGTTCTGAATCAAGCAAACTAGCATAATTTATAAGCACATCCCTCCAAAAAGGATTAAGTTTTTTCGCACCATAAGAGAGAATATCTTTCCCTCCCAAATTTTTTTTATCCCCACCATATTTTTGTAAAGTATCTAAAAGTAGAGTTTTCCATTTGGAATGGTTCAAAGGGTCTAATAACTTATGCAACCAAGGCATTTTTATTGATTTACTAAAAGATTCAATATGCACCATTTTCAGTCCACCCTCACTAAAGTCGTTAATTAAAACATCACGCTTTATTCTATCCTTTTTTCCGCTCCAAAGAAAATTGAAAAAAATATTCTCAATTTCCTTTAGAGATTCTGAAGAAGGATGTTGAAGAACAGAGAGCGGATGAACTAGAATAGGTAATGCCAAAGATTTAATAACTGTAATTTTACCAAGGAGTGACAAATTTCTATAAGTCCAATCTTTCAGAACCTGCTTAATTTTCATGACAGCATTACTTAAATTTTGTAAGGTTTTGTCTATAGCAAATAAATCGAATTGAATACCTAAAAGTTTAAATTTCCCATTATGTATCCATATACATTTTTTCAAAACCAAAAAATGTTACAGCTCTTTGAATAAATTCCCATTCGATTGTATCAAATGCCTTTTCAAAATCTAACAATACCAACAGACCAGGTACATGTATTTCATCCTCTTCCATTCTATCAATTAAGTCCGAAATTAAACGAGTACATTCTCCAATATATCTCCCCTTTAAGAAACCTTTTTGAGAATCACTAATAAGGTCTTGAAGGACAGGTTTTATTCTATTTGTTATAGCAGATGATGCTATTTTGACATCTACATTTAGAAGTGTAATTGGTCTCCAGTTTTTTAAGTAGTATTTACATTTCCCTTCCTTGGGAATACAAGTAACTAAACCCTGCCTTTGTGAAATTGAAAATTCATCATTTTTATAGATGTAGTTAAGAGACCTTATTAAAAATCCTATAATATCGTTCCAGAAAAATTTGTAAAATTCAACTGTATAACCATCATAACCTGGGGATTTGGAATTTTTCATTTTTTTCAGAGAAAGAAGACCCTATATTTTTGATAAATACCTGTACAGGGGTTGAAATTTTCTTTCACACGTAACTATTTGGAGATTATTTTTTGTTAGCCCCACAGATTCATGTACTAGTTCTAGCCCAAGCCTAGAGAAAAGTTCTGTGTTGTTCAAGATTGTTGGCATTTTTCACGACAATGGCATTGTGAGCAAATTACTACTGTATCAAGGGCTGTCGTGGCTGTGATCGAATGGTAGTCGATTTCCAACTACCTATGCAATAAGGAATTCAAGTCAAATCGGCACAAGGTCATTTCGGCACCTAAGATAGTCATTTTGACCCCTAGTTCAATCAGCACCTGCTTTGGTCAATTCGGTACCTATGTATAATTCATTGTTTTTTTATTTGTACATTTGAAAATCATCATTTTACTGATATTTCAGTGTTTAATATTTGAATGTATACATGTGAATGAATGAATATTTGCATTAATCAATCATAATTAAATTATACCACGATTATGATACTTTTATAATCACAAATCACACATATCATTAGTTCGTTATTTAGATAAACAATAATTGAATCCAAAAAATTACGTTAATTGATTGTTTAATTAATTCGAAAATAAATTACTCTTAAAAGTATATTTGTTTCCAAAACAAAATCATTTGAAAATAAAATATTTATATTTTGGTGTAAAAATATTAAAAAAAAAAAATATTACCAGTATTGCATATGATGCTGCCATCGTTGACACTATTCACATTGAAGTGCATCAAGAATGTCAAGGATGGACCTAGTTTGCACACTGAATGCAGCTGTCGTCTGACATTTTGCAAGTTTATCTAACCCAACTTTCCTTTTTTTATAGATATTTATATAAATATTTTACTATTACTATATTTTTTAAAACTGATGCCGAATCGTACCAAACTTAAGGTACCGATATTACTAGGTTCCGATTTGACTATTTAGATAGGTGCCGAAGTGACCAGGTGCCGATTTGACCTGATACCTGCAACTGAATAAGAGCCTATCACCACTAAAGTTGTGAGTTTGAATACCGCTCACAACGAAGTGTACTCGATACAACATTATGTGATAAAGTTTGTCAGTGGCTTGCGGTTTCCTCCACCTATAAAACTTACCTCCACTGAGATTTACTTTAACATATTTCACATAGGTTTACCATACTGGTTGAAATAAAATGGGCAACTGCAAGATGATCTTTAAATGGATTCGGTCCTGCATGGACAATTACAGACTATCGCTATTCCACCGTCTGCACAAGGGTATTCAGTCACCAGTCGTAGGACTTTAAAAACCAACAAGTCAGTAAGTCTTTACTCTTATAATGAAATACGAGTCTCAGTCATGATGCCCATATAAGGGTAATAACAAAATTACCAAAGACCGAACAATCTTCTAAAGGGAAAGGCAAAACTCATAAATCAACAAATAGACAAAATCGGTCAACAACCGGAAAACTGGGAAAACTGCAATGGCTCTGACTTGGTACAGGCATTTCCAAAGAAATGGTGGGTTGAATCAGATTTTACGGCACCAAACCTCCCACTTCAATTACAGTTAAAAGTTTCCGGTTGTCACTATAACAGCATTTTTAACAATACTGGGACAAAATAGGTATAATAGTAGTCAACACAGTACTTTATGAAAATCCATCGTTTATTATCGTCTCTGCAGAACGTTTTAACTAAACAGTCATCTTCTTATACAATTTGATTTCAAATGAGATGTTGAACGACGTCATGTCTAAACCATAATTACTTAATCCTTATAGTTATACATTTTTACTTTATGAAAATCCATCGTTTACTATCGTCTCTGCAGAGACAGAATATATTTCGACAAGATCTTGGTATCGGAATATAAACTTTTTAAGAGATCAAATAAGGCGAATCTTTTTATAGCCCTGGTCCAGTAGCCTGTTTCTCAGATAACGAGGACGTTTCGAGAAATCAGAATAATTGCTTCTGGCCCTTGCATAACGAATCAATTGCGAGATGTAAACACCATATGCAGACATATCGAAAATCCATGACAACTTGTCTGACATTCGTTCAGGCAATTTAGAAAAACTGTCTGACCGAAAGAAAATTTGTCTGACCGAATAAAAACCTAAAATGCCACCACATATTCCGCATCACCATTAAAAACTCATTAAATCTATTTAACATGTTTATTTCAAGAATAAATTTTCAGGTATTCAGTTATCTCGTGACATTCTCAATATTTGTTCAAAATTAAAAAGCTCATCCTGGAAATCATCATCAATGTCTTTGTGAAAAACAAATTATGATTCGTTGTGAAAAAAATTCTGTCCACACCCCCCTTTTTCCACCTAAGATAAGAAAATGGTGGTTTACCAATACAAGAACACTTTCAATATTTTCATAGAATGTTATTTTTAATGTGGTCATACGTAAATAAGGTATTGTTTGTTTTCCTTGCCGACTAACTCTGTGAAAGAGATGCCGACTCAAATGTGCTTTGGCAATTATCTTTCCGGTTCGTCCGTATTGTATTTATCAAATCATGAATCTTTCGTACATGTACCTAACCATGTTGGACCATAATTGTCCATTAAGTCGAACCAATTTTTTTTACAAATGAAAATTAGTTTTTAAGAACATATTTAATGAAGAATATGAACTTTATCAACCTAATGAAACTTACAAATATATATTTTCAAATTTACAAATAGTTAAAATGACAATCGTTTTGGTTTATTTTATAGATAGATCTATGTTTGGGACGAATTATATTTCTTTAAGGGAAGTTACTCGATTAGGAAATATGCAATGGTCGAGGTAAATTATTCACAGAAAACGCTTATTTAAAGATATAAACATGCTATTGCAAGAAAGATCGACTTTTAAAGACACTGTTTGATGGACAGACAAGAAAATTGTTTCCTGACTTTCGAACCGATATGCCTAAAACATCGTCGGACCGGCTTGATTTTTACCTGTCAGGTCCGACGGTCCGGCATATTTCGATATGTCTGCATATCCAGAAGAAGCTGGTATATTGCTGCACATATTTGGAAAATTAATTATTTTAAAATTGAAGTCATCCCGTTTATCATAAATTTTAGTTCCGAGTTGACCATTGTCGTCAAATTTGAGGTATAAGTCCAAAAATTATGCAGACGAAGCTGTATCTGTGGTCTCTTTAATTTCAAGCTCTGGAGGATATATCAATGGAAGAAATTCTGCAAATCTAGAATTATTGATAGATAAAATGTCATCAATATACCTGTATGTGAAATTAAAGGCTCTAGCTTCATGAATCTTCTTATCTTTTACAAGATTTTGAAGAAACTCCAACTCATATGAGTATAAAAATAAATCGGCTAAAAGAGGGGCACAATTCGTACCCATTGGTATGACGATGACCTGCTGAAACAGTGCCCCTCCAAAGGAGACACATATGTTATCGATGAGGAATTCCAGCAAACTGATCACTTGTTCCTCGGAGTAGCATGTTTTACCTTTTTGAATTCCATCCGAAAAACATGTGGAATATGTAGCCCACAACAAACCTTGAGCCATCGCAAGGATCTACACTAACAGTTGCCCAGTCGCCCAAGGCGACTTAAAATTGTATTGGGCAAGTGAAAACTCGATTACTTCTCGCCCAGGTGACGACTGAAAATTTTGGGAGCGATGTCAAGAATTATTAATTCCCGCACCGGTTTTTAGACGTACCAAAATTGCGACTGGTTTCCGATTTTTATTTTACATATTTTGGTAATGGTATATCGAAATCAGCGGTGTCAGTAGAATTATCCCTGAGAAATGATTGTCGGTTTCCCCAAGTCAATTTTTTGCCGCCGGGTCGTTATCTTTTATTACTATTACAATAAAATAAAATAAAATGAACACACCGGCCCTCTATTCTAACTCTAAGAAAGCCAAAGCGCTTAGGATATCGGTAAAATGATCATGATTTAAAACCTGTACGTGACGTACATTATGGATAAAATGGCCACCGGTGATGTGCCCAGTGGAACCATTCTGACTATTTACAGAAATATACGCATTTATCAACGAAATATGAGTGATGCAATTTTATTGGCTTAGCAAAAGCCTTTATGATTTATTTTGTGACCTTCACGGAAAAGATACCAAAACACTGATTTGACAGAAACAAGAAAAAAACAAAAAATTTAACACAACAC
>MJUT01050874.1:915692-955381 GCA_002080005.1 Gigantidas platifrons | reverse complement strand
TCGGACATTTTGGGAGGAATATGTCCGACCTGAGAGTATGAGCGTCGTAACACTTGGAGTGTACTGTATGTAATTGACATGATGTACCCAATATACAGGAAGACCCCCTACTGTGTTGCCATCTATTTTGAGATGTCATTCAATGAAAATAACAACCTGACCATATTGTTACATAAGAATTAGATAAGAAATTGAAATTTATAGAGGATATTTAATTTAATTTAATTCTTTATTTATTTCAAGAGGATTGCCGACAGCCAGAGGCTACGAGGCTACGAAGATATTTATACACATTTATAAGAAAAAAATATAAATTTATTTTTCAAGTACAAATAAATTGGAAGACGGCTTGAAAATAGTTGCATTTTGTATCCATGTTTATAAAACTTTAAACTTTATTTTATTAAGCACAATTTATAAGTCTTAGTATAATAAAAGGAGTCTTGAGCAACGTTTTTTTTTCACACCTCTGATAGGTGTATTTGTACATACATGTACAAAATGTATCGGATGCACGATGCGATGGCATGCCGAGATGGGTGATGTTTTGACAGGTAACTGTAAAAAAAAACCGTATAATACACTAATAAAATATTATTTCACCTATACATGTATCAGGACTCCACAGACTGCCGATTTTCAAGAGAAAAAAACAACGTGATTTTATAATAAAAGGGGTCTTGAGCAACGTTTTTTTCACACCTGTGATAGGTGTATTTGTGTATCATGAATGCACGATGCGATATGGCATGCTGAAATGGGTGATGTTTTGACAGGTAAACTGTAAAAACTTTTTATCAAATACAAATGTATCTCTCGACCTGCACATGCTGATTGTGTAAATCTTTCTCGTAGTCAACACAAATTGTACAAAAGTAAAAAAAAAACCCATAGAATACACTAAAAAATATTATTCCACCTATATCAGACTGCCCATTTTCAAGAGAGAAAAAAAAATCGGGATTTACGGATTTATGACCCATTCGCCATAAACAAAATAAAACTTTAATTTTACTAATTAATTTTAATTCATATTTGCCTTTAAAAAATAAAGAAATAAATGTATAAATTAGAATTATTTACCCGGGATCGTTCGCTATACATTTGGCGAACACGTGAAAGAGCAAACGCATCCGATATCGTAAACCGGCAACTATCTGCAGCAAGTGAAAGGGCCTTGGCATCGATTGTCGCGAGTATATATATTCACTTCTAGTGCACTTAAAACATGGGTACTGCATGTTAATACATTTTATTCATTGGTATTATTGTATAATATCACCCGTGACAGCCGTTAACAGATCTATACTTTCCGTACAATATAACATTAATTTATTTCAGCTTTACTAAGATACGCATGTTTCTTTATGCACGAATTTATTGGTTAGTAGAATTTGAGGACGTTGCACAGTTTAACTATCTGAGAGTGGAGACTCTCACTCTCACTCTCACTCCGACCTGGGAGGATTTTGTCGGACGATTTTAAGAGTGACACCCTCTCAAAGTCCGACGAAACTCTCTGTCCGACCTGAGAGTATGAGCGTCGTAACACTTGGAGTGTACTGTATATACAAATGTAGTAAATAGGGGAAGTTGTGAAATGCATTTTTGCGC
The DNA here is from genome assembly GCA_002080005.1 of Gigantidas platifrons. Lineage (NCBI taxonomy): Eukaryota > Metazoa > Mollusca > Bivalvia > Mytilida > Modiolidae > Gigantidas > Gigantidas platifrons. The sequence continues at coordinate 953,767 of MJUT01050874.1, read as the reverse complement.
CAAAATGTAAACAATCGTCATTATGCCTAAACGGACGCAAAGTGGTATGCTTCGTGGATATTTTTCTACACTGGACATGTTTTTTTATACATCCGTATTGTAAGAACCTTCATTCCGAGCATTTTACAAACGTATGGGCCATTCTTTCACTGACGTTCAGCCTCTGAGTTCGTTACAGTCGCCATAGTGGTACTCATCCGCAGTGAATGAAAAGTTTTCTAATTTCGAGTCAACAACGGCAATTTTCCGGATCAGGACAAGACATCAAGGGACTCAAAATATCTAGCACATAAGTAAAGTTGTGTACCCTTACTTAAAATGTATGCAGAAGCAAGGTTTTGCTGTGTTTTTCTTACCATGAAACAAGTTGCAAAACATCTTCATCGAATTTTTGTGTCATTTTCATATTTTGCGCCATTTCAACTTTGTAGATTATCTCCCCTTATATTCGTACAAGTGAAACATTGAACAGTCAAATATTGCTTTCTAAATTTCTCAAATGATCTAATTAATCGAGTAATATTCATATGAAGTACTTACCGCTAAATTTATGATTTTACAGATGCTTTGAAATATTATTTCTCATTCACTGATGATGAGTATACCACTATGGCGACTGTAACGAACTCAGAGGCTGAACGTCAGTGAAAAAATGGCCCATACGTTTGTAAAATGCTCGGAATGAAGGTTCTTACAATACGGATGTATAAAAAAACATGTCCAGTGTAGAAAAATATCCACGAAGCGTACCAATTTGCATCCGTTTAGGCATAATGACGATTGTTTACATTTTGGCACAAAAATGCATTTCACAACTTCCCCTATATACAATATTTTTTTTTATTTAATCATTGAAATTCAAGCGACTGTGGCATTACAAACTTTGTTCAGTTTCTGAGTGAAATTATAAAGGGATTGTCCACATCAATAAGAATTCCATGCAGCCAATGATAAGAAAATAGCATCTTGTGGAATGTAAAAAGAGAAGGCTTCCAATGCCAAAATGGAAACAAATCAGTTTATTTTTTGTGATCGTTCGTCACTTTTAAACCAGGATTTTTAGCCATAGAACTAAGGGTGAAACGATTCACCGTATGTACCGAAATCACAATTATTTTGGGGACGGTTCGGTTCACGATACGTGGATTCCGCTTACGATGCAAATGATATGATGCTAATTTTTTGAAAAAAAGTAGTGTTGAACTTCTGTTTTCTTCTTTTGGTGATCATTTAATTAATATTTTGAGAAAAGTGAATCGATTAATTTACGCTTTTAAAATGAATTAATCAAATATCAAATATTTATAATTTCCGCTAGTATGTAAGCAACATCATATAAAAAAAAACATGCAGTGCCCATGTCGAGTGAAGGAATAGTTACAGTTTCCTATAAAACGTATCGTGATACGTATCGTAATGCATATCAAATATCGCAATACGTATCGTTTGTGGAAAAAGTGTATCGTTACACCCCTACATAGAACCACCAAACGTTTTTTCCGCTACCTGTAGCAACTGGCATGATTTTCCTAAGCATCATATTTATTTATATTTTTTCACTTTGATTCTTTGTACAACATCTAAATAATTGGAGAAAAAAGATTTGAAGTAAACTGCCTTTCTAAAATCAAGATATGGGTTCATATTCATAGGTTGGTAGGCACCTTTTTTTCGTTTTGGAAAATTGTCATTTTATGGAAAAAGTGACCCAACTTCCTTCACCACTTCTTTTCATTAAATATTCAAAAGCATCATATATATATATATATATACATGTTAACATTCAGAATATGATAAAAATGGGGCATATTTTTAATAGAGAAAAAAATTATGATGCTTTAAATACGTTTTTTTTTAATGAAAAAGAACAAAACATTTTTTAACAATTTTCAATACTTAATTATCTTTGAAAAATTGAAATATAAATAGACAATCATGTGTAATTATGATAATTTAAATGGATGCTCATTACATTCGGTTAACATCTTTACAGGGTTCGACATTAACGGTTGTCCGATTGCCCGGGTCAAGTGAAATTCGTCTTCGGGCAAATGAAAACGACACCCAACTTGTCCGATCGGGCAAGTGAAAATAATTCTGTGATATGTTCGGGTCGTTATATTTTATTACTGATCAATAAAATAAATAAAATAAACACCGGCCGTGTGTCTTCTAACTCAGTGATGTGGAGATTTTTGTTATCGTAAACAATTACAGCCATTTTCAAAATTCGTGGAAATGAAGTGCAGCCAAGCTTTATCAGTGTTTTTTCCACCTGTCAAAGTCATTGATCTAGATCGCCAAAGCGCTTAAAGGTATCGGTAAAATTTACGATGATCTAAAACGTGTACGTGACATACAGTGTGTATAAAATGGCCATCGGCGATGTGCCCAGTGGAACCATTCTGGCTGTTCATTTACAGAAATGTTCACATTTATCAAACAAAACAAGAATGATGCAAAATGTTTAACCTTCATGATATATTTTCTGACCTTCATGGGAAAGATAGCAAAACCCTGATTTGCAATATCTCTTTAGTTAAAAAAAAAAAAAAAAAAAAAAAAAACCTGCCTACCGGCCCTTAAAAATTTCCCTATGTTAAGGGAGACCAACAATCAATTTTATTTGCACTACGGAACATTTATACTTAAATTTTCGAACAAAAATAGCCAAATGTCAAATGATGCACTAACACTATGCCCACATCATAAGGTGTAAATAATTAATATGAGGGGTTATTCTACTCTATGAACGGTCATTGTAGATTGCATAGTTCTGCACTACATGCATATATGGCACTTAAGAATTCGGGCTAGTAGTTTATAGTTTCGGGCAAGTAAAATCAATATGGCACTTGCCCGAATGGACAAGTTGGTCAAAAAGTATGTCGAGCCCTGCTTTATGAAAAATGTATTCTTTATTTGACTGGTAAATTTCCAAAACTGTGCAGCAATAAATAAAAAGTCACTAGTGTTTCAAAGCATACCCTTATCCCCTTGCAGTGATTGGAATTAAAAATGTTCAATGGAACTATGGCCCTCTTTCCTTCCTTGTCAATGGGACATTTTTTATATGAATGGGCCATAATGACAGAACTATGTGCCAAAATCCAGTGTGAAAAATAATGTACTAAAACATTTAACAAACAAGAAACTTTAATACATGTATTAAAGTATTTGCAACAATTGTCAATTTTGTTTTCCTTTTCTATTTTTTAGTTTGTGGTATTTGCCCTACAATTTTACTCTCAGTAGTTTGTCATATAATTCGGGAGAAAGTCTGTTCCTTTGTTTAGTAACAATAGGGTTTTGCTTTATAAAATTAAGTTTCAATTGTCCTGGCCCTGATTTAAGAATTTTCTTTTTAACTTTCAGTTTAAAAAATCCTGCTAAAAATTACACTGTTTTTTTTTTTGTTAGGTTTTTTTGATGCTTGTAAATACTTAAGCCACAAACATATATTTTAAAACGCTGCTGTGACTGAGAATAATTCAAGGTTTTATTACTAGTTACCCTCCCCACTCTTTAGTGACCCTCAAATGAAAAACAACTTTGGCATCAACACGGATTTGTTTACGTTCGTTCTCAGAGTTAAACTAAAGAAAAAGACATGTCCGTGCAGTCTTGACAGAATGGTTCGGCTGTATGTACGTCTGACTTTATCAGAAAATGAATGTGCGCATACGACGCTGAGTTTTTATGTGGAAATGCGCCATTTCGTCGTGTATGGCACGGGGCGTGTGGTAATCCCAATCACTGCCATTGACTAACTGGACAATATATGCTTCCATACTAAAGTAAAAAAGCTTTTTATTTAAATTAATGCCTAAAAGGGGGGTAGTTTTGTCACCCTCATATTTTCAAAACTGGCAGTGATTGGGAAAGGCAAGGGCCATGGGCCGTTTGATACATGCAGTTTTGTAATTCTGTGTAGATGCCCCATACAAAAATTAAAAGGCCCATAAAATATTTTAGTTTTTACAAAGACTACACTGAAATGGCCCATTGAATGTTGTGATGATGGGGCCGCAATGGCCCATAATCATTTCCTCTTTCCTGATCACTGAACTGGGGAGGGCTATTGCCCCCAGCTCCTTTGCCCATGAAGTGGTATTAGTGAAGTTCGAACTGCAGATTCATATGGAGTATCTGAGTTCATGTCGGTCCAGAGTTTAAGTGGTATTTGTGCTGCTCAGTCTTCAGTTTTCTGTGTATTCGTAATTTTTTGTCAGCCATTAAATATTTGTCTTTTTGTTTTGTTATACCTGTATATTTATATCATATATTGTTAATGAAGTAATATATTGACCCTTTAAGACTAATTACCAATAAAGGTGACTCTCAGTCTGTAGTGCAAACAATCGAAGATGCACAAATCGGAAGTTGGATTAATTTATGTAATTTTTCCAAGGAATTATCTCCCTTTGATGTAGACACACCTTTATTTTTGTGAAATAAATTATGTCAACAGGTGTAAATGATAGAAATAATTTTTAATTTATGTTAAAATGATGTGGAATTTGTTAATAAAAATAAACATTGATTTAGCATATATACATGTACAACCTAAATTGTATTTAAAAAAATTTAGTTTCCACCTTGAATTATGTTTTCACGAAGAAAATGTGTTTCTAATTTTATTTAATGCCCATATATGCTTGATTTGATCATCCCTACTATGTAATTTGTTATATATTCGAAGCATTTGTACACAGATCTCTTTATGTAGCCACTGTCACTCGGTGTCAACTTTTCTGAATGTTTCATTCATTGCATTGTAGTGGTGTTCCGATGATTGATTATAATTGATAATCAGTTGGTTGGTGGCATAAACCAAGCACTTGAGTCCAAAAATCTATTTCCGATCAATCGAACAATTCTACTTTCACTTTGATTTTCTGGAAATCTTGTGATGTAATTAAGCAGAAAATAACAGTTTCATATTTCATCAAATCGTATTAAATAGTCGGTTTTTTTTTGTTTGCATAAGAAATTATATTTCTAACGTCCATTAAAAGTATATAATAAGTATAGTGAAAACTAAAAAAATCGTCAAGTTTGTAGATTTCAGACCAAAAAGCAAATATGCATTCACGGCTGTGATATGGTGCTGCTCAGACTTATGCTGACTTAACAATACTGCAGTGGTGGGGAAAAAATGCAGCCTTCTATCCAAGATTAAGCCTTTTAGCCAAAATAATATCTTCCCATTCCAGCATCGTGTGTACCCTCAGAACGAGTATTTAGTCTTGTGGGTCATTTAGTGAACAAAAAAGTCCTTCAAATATTGGCAATATTATTTCATGAATAAAAACATGGAGTACTACTGGTAATAATACTGATTACTGTACACTATAAGAGTGTGGATGACAATGTTCTGTTTTCTATGGACTGTTCATTTAAATTTATTTCTGTTTGATGTTGTTTGTCATTTGTGTAATTTTTCCCAGAATTTATTTAAGGAATATTTTAAATTGTTGAACAGGTTATACGATATAACCTGGTTTGGGTCAGTTTACGCTTAATAACCGCGAAGCAGTTTGTGAAAAGCGTAAACTGACCCAAACCAGGTTATGCAAGTACAGTATAACCTGTTCAACAATTTAAAATATTCCTTACAATTTAATTTTTACAACAAAATTTAATGATTCCTCGATTTTAATTACGATTATTTCATATGACTATTTGAATTTGTCGTTGGCAGATGAACACATTGGTGACATCACAATACCAACCCAGGTTATGGAGTATAACCAAAATTTTCTCCAAGCGGATTAGCCAATCAAATTGAAATATTCAAATCAAATTGAATTATTAAAGTTTGTTCACTGTCTATAGATTTATAATCTGATGTGATAAAGGCACTAATTATTTAAGGTACTGTACCAATGATCAATCTAGTAATAAAACATAATTCAGGCCTCAATAATATAAAAATAATACATTCAGACAATAGTTTAACATGTTTAATTTGGTGAAACAACCTTAAAATAAAGTAAAAACATGACAAAAACATACATTATAAGAGGTATAATGTAACATTTGCGTAAAATATGTCGTTTTCAACAAAACATCCCTTTTCCGATTATAACCGATAATTAGTTATTAATGTGAAACCGATGATCAATTATGAAATTCCTTCCGATTCCCATCACTATGGCATTGGGACGACACCTAGCGAAGGTGCCAGTCGCTACTACATGATTTATTTGATTTCAGACAACTATATACACCGACACACGACACAAGCCACTTTTGTCATACTGCTGATGAAAATCAGGCTCCATCATTAGTGGGGCATGAATCTTGTGCTCTGAATATCTACACTCAAAATTCAAATAAAAGTACATGTACAATGTAACTAAAAAAAAGTTTTTCCTAATTCAAATTTGAAAGCAACATATAAATATGGAATAACAAGGCAGATAGATACATGTAGAAAAATCATTTTTAGTTCACCTTGCTAAAGGCAATGTGAGCTTTTGCCATCACTTGGCATCCGTCGTCCGTTAACTTTTCACATATTAATCTTCTCCTCTGAAATCCCTCAGCCAAATGAACTGAAACTTGGTAGGAAGCATCTATGGAAGGTCCTCTATAAAAATTGTCCAGATCCATTAACAAACATGGCCGCCACACGAAATTCTTGTTTCTGATTGGCCCATTTAAAAAAATCTTCTCCTCTGAAACTGCTTGGCCAAATGAACCACAACTTGGTAGGAAGCCTCTATGGAAGGTCCTCTATAAAGATTGCTCATTTTGTCCCGATTGGTTAACAAACATGGCCACCACAGGCAATTCTGATTGGTTGATTTCTAAAAAAATCTTCTCCTCTGTTAAAAGAAAGATAACTCTTGTTTAAATATAGATATCTGTATTCAAAATGCAGTTATCTCTACACAGATTTTAAAAAATCTTCTCCTCTGAAACCGCTTGGCTAAATGAACCGAAACTTGGTAGGAAACATCTATGGGTGGTCCTTTATAAAGAATACTCATTTCGTCCTGATCCGTTAACAAACATGGCCACCACAGGCAATTCTTGTTTCTGATTGGCTGATTTTTAGACATCTTTTCCTCTGGAACCGCTTGGCCAGATAATCCGAAACTTGGTAGGAAGCATCTATAGGCGGTCCTCTATAAAGAGTACTCATTTCGTTCCGATCCATTAGTAAACATGGCCACCACGGGCGATTCTTGTTTCTGATTGGTCTATTTCTAAAAATCTTCTCTGAAACTGCATGGCCAAATGATCTGAAACTTGGTAGGAAGCATCTATGGAAGGTCCTCTATAAAGATTGCTCATTCCGTCCCTATCCATTAACAAACATGGCCGCCACAGACAATTCTTGTTTCTTATTGGTTGATTTCTAAAAAAATCTTCTCTGAAACCGCTTTGCGAAATGAACCAAAGCTTGGTAGGAAGCATCTATGGAAGGTTCTCTATAAATATTGCTCATTTTGTCCCGATCCATTAACTATCATGGCTGCCACAGGCAATTCTAGTTTCTGATTGGTCGATTTCTAAAAATCTTCTACTCTGACACAGCATGGCCAAATAGACCGAAACTTGGTAGGAAGCATCTATGGAAGGTCCTCTATGGGAATTGCTCATTCTGTTTTGATCTGTTAACAAGCATGTCCGTCATAGGCAATTCTTGTTTCTTATTGGTCGATTTCTAAAACAGCTTTTGCTCTGAAACCGCTTGGCCAAATGATATGAAACTTGGTAAGAAGCATCTATGGAAGGTCCTCTATAGAGATTGCTCATTTCGTTTTGATCCATTAACAAACATGGCTGCCACAGGCAATTCTTGTTTTAAACTTCTTCTCAGTCTCTCCCTATTATTACCTGAGAACCCCCAGTGTAAAATTCACAGGCATGCAAGACTCCAATAGTCACTGTCAAGGTAGACAGAAATAAATATTTGAGATTGACTAGAAGTCCTTTAGGCAATTATGAATTAAAAAACAGGACAAATCAGATCAAACAACTTTAAAACTATTTACTAAATTTGGACAGGGTAACTTCAGAGGGGTTGCAAAACAATGTTTTGATTAATCACAAAATGTATATAAATGTAGAATAACAAGTTTTGAAGGTTGAGACAGATATCACTAGTTTCTCATCAGCAAGTCTGACAGTATGAGCTGTAATACTAGTGATAATGTTTGTCGAGATCTTCAAAACTGGCATTATTTGTTTTTATCCTGATGTCAAAATGTACTTGTCATCAAACTGACCAATATTTTTCAATATCAGAGCCAGTTCTTGCACATGCGATTTACAAACTGACCTAATATTTTTGTGGATCAAAGTCAGACTCAGTTCAGTGATTCAGACTTTATCAGCGGTACACATCAAAGGGAAAATGTCCAATTTGCCAATAAATGGCTTTATGAACAGTGTTAAAATTAGTATGAGCTTATAATTTTTTTTCTTTTTTCAGTTTTTATGCCTAAAGAATATTCGTACATTCCTAACAACATGTAAGAATACATTTGGATTGAGAGACCAAGAACTGTTTGATCCTCCTGATTTATTTGATGTCAAAGATTTTAAAAAAGTATGTACAATATTTTGTATATTTCGACAATTTCATTTCAGCGGTAACTATGGCAACTTGATATGATTCGTCAGTTTATCATCACAGTTTAGATATTTAAAAAAAAAAGTTTGAAGTCCCTTTCAACATTTTTCATTAAGCTTGTCCTATTGGTCATCTGGTGTAATTAAATGGCAGGATTTATGTTTAATTTTAACTCAAATAAACTCGCCTCACTAACACGGTCAGTGGTTACTAAAAGTTTACCCGTATTTACTGGTCAGTTTTCATTCTAGACTTTGAAGATTAATCAGTAATTTACATTTGAAGTGTTCTCAATACACCATACATGTAGTATATAAATAGGCTATCAGCTCAACTTAATTTAGGAGATAACTGTATTGTATTTGAAAATTTCACAGCATCAACTGGAGATTTGATGGTTGCAAATTAAAGACCTAGATAAGGTTGGGAAGATCAAAAACAGCATTTTGTGATTTTTCTTGTAGCATACAAAATGTAAATTTAGGGATTGCTTGAATCAATTACTTGTGATTTAGAATTCTTCTTATCTCATTATTGTGAAAATAGTCATGTTGAATACATCAAACACGTTTGATTGGTCCATCAAGTATTGAAAAAGTTGGATAGGTGTTTAGACTGTCAAATTTGGGTTTGAAAAAGGTGCAAAGATCAGATTTGAAGTAAATTTCAGTCCAAGAAATGAAAATTTGAATTTACTGGTCCGAATCCATTTATTTAGCTTACCTGACCCAAAGGGTCATGTGAGGTATTGCCATCACTTGGCGTCTGTCGTCCGTCCGTTAACTTTTTCATATTTTAATCTACTCCTCTGAAACAACTGGGCCAAATGGAACCAAACTTGGCAGAAAGCATCTATATAAGGTCCTCTATACAGGGCTTTCAATAAGTTTTGAAGTATCAGGCTATTTCCAAAAAGTAGGTGGAGAAATGGAGGCCGACATTTTTACTTAAAATATTTCATGAGTTGCTGTATAAAGTATATGTACCATGATATAGCTGTTAATCTGTGGTTCATTTGAACAAAATTTGATATAACTGATCTTATGCAAATTATGGATCAATTTATACCAGTATTGTCCACAACACTGGTATAACTAAAAAATTTCAAAATATCTGTACAGAATATTGGATACAGCCATACTGGTTTATTTTTACCTTTTATCCGAAATTTTTAATTATTCGATATTGTGGGTGTAAATAAAGTGCATAAAGTGTAACTCTAATATAAGTACAAGTTGTATACTTGGTGGTCCAAACCTGATGGATGTTTATTTACGTATGTGTGTTATTACTACAGGTAATGTATAGAACTGGTTGTTGCTAAATATTGTCTTTGTTTCAGTTTAAGTAGACAGGTTTTTATTTCAGATTAAACTTAAGTGGTTTTATTGTGTTTGATAATAAAATATTGTAAATGGCATATTTAGATTTTGTTAATTTTGGTTTGTTTCAAGTATATATATGTAACAAAGGGAAATAACTCATTTTTTATATCAACTTATGAAGTTGAAAAATACGATGTCAAACTTTTGTTTCCCTTTGCATTTTCTTTCAAACGTCTTTCCCAGGAAGGCATTGTACTTATAATTTCAAATATTGATATTTTCGTTAATTAAAGCGTTTCTGAGATTGTGACTTTAATTTTGTCAATGTCCTTGAACTTCATCAAAGCATGGAGAAATGATACAAGAAAAGAGTTTTGATCTGCTCTGGCATTTCACTTTAGTTTTAATCAAAATAAATTATGAACAAATTGGAGATCAAACAGGGCTCTATTATACAACAAACCCTGTATTTTATACCGGATAGTCGGTCCGGTGGAAACTAATGTTTTCCGGACCGAATTTGTTTGGGAATCTCTGGGATACAATACTAGTCCTGAACTAATCTCTCGACCAATGAAAAAACGTGTATTAAACAGTAACTGTTATTCCAGGAAGCAAAAGAAATATATAAATAAAGCGCCGTAAATATAGATTTATTATCGAAACACGACAACAATTGACATGATTGAAATAAAATTTCATTTTTTTTCCAACAAAATAGTCGGTGGTCTTTCTCTAAATAAACGGCGAAAATCGCCGGCTACTGGCTTCTATTGAAAGCCCTGCTATAAAGTTTCTTCATTTCGTCCCATTCCGCCAACAAATATGGCCGCCAAGGGCAATTCTTGTTTCTGATTGGCTAATGTTAAAAAATCTTCTCCTCTGAAACTGATTGGCCAAATGGAGCCAAACTCTATAAAATATCTTCATTTGGTTCCATTCGGCAAACAAACATGGCCACTGTTACTGAAAATAGAACATATGGTAAAATTGCACGTTTTTGGTAATAACTCAAAATCGTTAATAATATCAGAAATCTGACGTGGTAAAAATGATCAGCACAGCAAGATCTAACTACCCTGAAATTTTGAAGAAAATCTGATTACCTATCTTGGAGTTATTGTCCTTTTTTCATCAAATTTTCAAAATTTTAATACTTTTCGTTTTTTATTTCAAAAACTATAAGAGATAGATGTTAAGTTTAAACAGCAAACATGTGCAGCATGTCAAGATTTACCTAGCCTGCAATTTTAAAGTAAATCTGATTACCCATCTTGAAGTTATTACCCTTTTTTCATCAAATTTTCAAAATGTTAATAATTTTCATCCTTTATTTCAAAAACTATAAGAGATAGATGTTAAGTGTAAACTGAAAACATGTTCAGCTTGTCAAGATCTACATGCCCTGCAATTTTGAAGTAAATCTGATTACCCATCTAGGAGTTATTGCCCTTTTTCATCATTTTTTAGCTCACCTGACCCAAAGACATTATCTGCATAAGTATAGAAAACAGTTAAGGTAATGATTATCTCCCTTTGAAATTTGCTTCAGTATCATTCTATTGTCAGGTGAGTGATACAGGCTAAGTGGGCTGAGCCTCTAGTTTTATATATATCTAAATAAAAAATTGAAAAATTTACTGGTTCGAACAAAGTTTTACTGGTTTTGGGACAGAGGACCGGTGCTCATTTTGAGGACTGAAATTTGAAGGAAACATTTGACCATGACGTAAATACACCTAATTGTCCTTTGGCTTTATTATAAAACAATTTATTTCAATGATATTTAAAATTGATGTTGTTGAGTTTCATCAAATTTTATGATAGATATTGTCTCTTTTTTACTTTTTTAGGTTCTCCTCACGTTGTCAAGGTTGTCAAAAACTGATTTGGCACAGAGAAATGCAAAAATACCGTAAGTTGTATTATTTTTTTGTGCAGGTTTGTGAGTGAGTGATTGTTGTTTAACCCCAAATGAGCAATTTTTTTAGTGATATCATGGCAAGAACATTTTGCATTCAATGAAATAATGATTTCCACTTTGTACTAGACAAGCATGCTTAATTTAGATATCAACCTTTATTTTAGTGCTAGCTCACTGAAGCACCACTCCACCAGTCCACAGGTACACATGTCATTCCACTCTGACACATTATCCTGATTCCAAGCCAACCAGTCTTACTCTTACTCCTTGATTGATTGATTTGATTTGATTTTTGGTGTTTTAATGCCACTATTAACCATATTTCAGCTATATCATGGCGACCAGTTTTAGTGGTGGAGGAAGTAGGAGTACCCGGAGAGAACCACTGACCATGGGTAAGCAACTGGTAAACTTTATCACTTACAGCTGTGAGCTGAGTGCACCCTTTTTTGTAATTTACAAAGCCGGGCGCGAACCCACGTGGTATTGGTGATAGGCTTGTATGAGTTGTTAGGTAATCCAACTACCTAACTCATTGAGCCACTCAGGCCCTCTTACTCCTTGAAGCTGTGTACTTTGCAGATAAGCAGCAAATACCAATTTTATAGTCTTTGGTTTGACTCAGCTGGTTTTGTATTTGTGTAAAACACATGTAAACCCTGCATGAATTAATAGATTATAAATATAGGTAACTTGTATTATGTGACCTTAATTTTTATTTCCCTTTACAGTGCATTTCATATCAATTAAACCTGTATTAAGCGACCTCCTGTCTTATGTGACCATATTTCACTGTTCCCTTGAAAGGTCACATAAGATAGGTTTGACTGTATTCAGTCTAATTTAACTGTTAAGATAGGCGAAAGAAAAGATTAATTTTCCACGTTTAGTCAGATCTGGTTTGTAAGTAATTATAGTGTGTGTTATTTTCATTAGAACGTCAGATTTAATAGTATATAAGTCATGCTTCATTTAACTCATATCATTGCATGCATATTAAACATGCTGACTTTTAGCACTGTAAAAACTTCAGCATCAATGGGTGAATTCAACTTTAATTGTGAAGTACTGTGAGGTATTGTTAGATGTATTACAAGGTAATCACTACAGCACATGGTAATTTGATGATTATAACAAGCCAATGATATCATTCATGTCAAGTTCTAACTTCAACTCCACACCCTCTTTACTGTTTCTGTCTCTGATTTGTGATCACACAGACTATGAACTTCTGCAGGAAATCTGATAATTATAACAAGCCAACGATGAACTTCTGCAGAAAATCGTGATAATTATAACAAGCCAAGGATATCCTGTTAAGTTCTAGCTTCCCCCCCTTTTTTTTACTGTTTCTGTCTCTGATTTGTGATCATGAAGACTATGAACTTCTGCAAGAATCTTAACCTTTGGAAAACAATTTAGACTCTTATCAGTGGTGTAATGGTTAGTGTGCTCACCTTGAGTGAGGTAGATCATGAGTTTTAAACCTGGTCTAGTCAATCCAATGACTGATATTGGTATTTGGTGTTTCTCCGTTAAACATACAACATTAAGGAGTAAGAGCAAAGACTGGTCGGTTTGGAATCAGGTAATATGTCAGTGGTGAGCAACATGTCTACCTGCAGACTGTTTTTTTCTGTGATCTAGCAGTATATAAATCCATCAAAGCGCATAGATCTAGTTTAAAGCGGACATCATCATTATCCCTTCGAACGCAACAAATTCTCGCTATGATTTTGCTGAAAAATTGCTAATTTGATTTGGCGTTAATAGGGTCACATAAGACAGGTGGACGTTTGATACAGGTTTTATTAATTAATATGAAATATACTGTGAGGGGAAATGAAAATTAAGATCACACAAATCATTTCTAGTGGTAACTAAAGCAAATGTGACTGTTTTATAAAATGATCTGGACAAGTATGCACATCATGGTCAGCATCCTAACCCCCCCCCCCCAAATTTCACCTATCAAAACAAAAATTATATTTTTATCATGCCATTTAAATATCTTAAAATAATCAAGCTGGAGGCCTCTGGTTCATTCATAAGAATTTGTGTGTGTATTGCCAGGAAGTTAATTATCTGTTGATGTCTATAGTTGAGATAATTAGCCTCAAAATAGATCTAAGAAATCTCTTCAAACAGCATCATTGATGTTATATAACAGCCATGACCTTGTCAGCCAATTAAAATGATAAGTGTAGTTTACTTAACTATACACTTAAATACAGTAATGAAATGTATAAGATATTTTACATTATAAGATAAAAAAAAAAAACACTGATTGCAGATGATATTTAATAGGAAATGCCCCCCCAAAAAAAACCCCCAATTTTTTAATAAGTTTAAAAAATTGAGGCCAAGGAAAAAATACATGTGTGAGAGGCCAAGGAAAAAATACATGTGTTCTCGAAAATATTCTTGAATACAGTCCTCGAAATCAAAATCTTGACTTTATTTTATATACATCTAAATAAAAGCTGAAATGTTTACTGGTCCAAAATAGACCTTTTGAAAGGGGATGTAGATGGTTTCAGCTATTTTTCATTGATTTTCAGTTATTTTATTTTCTATTCAGAATCATCCCTAGTATAATTTTGAGGGGAGGGGGGGGGGATATTTAACAAAATCAGTAGGATGTCTGAAGGAGAACAAGACTTTCATCAGTTAGAACATATTTCTTTCTCAATGTTCATCTCTAAAATAATTTTTTACTGAGTTGTCTCCTGTGTCATTTCAAAGACTTCCAGTCAAATTGTGTCTTGTAAAAGTAGAGACCTTAAACAAAACTGTCCTGAAATTCTATACCATGTAACTAACAACAGACTGATGTTCAGACAGTTCATTGATTGGTGTTTAATGCCACTTTCAGCAATATTTCAGCTATATCATGACGACCAATTTTAGTGGTGGAAGAAGCCGGAGTTCCCAGAGAGAACCACCGACCATGGGCAAGCAACTGGTAAACTTTATCACTTGCAGTTGTGAGTCAAGTGTACCCTTTTTATACGCCCGTCTTGTGACAGGCCGTATTATGTGATTGGGTATGGCGGGCGGGCATCCGCACAATAACTTTAGTTCTGTATATCGGATCATTACCAAACTTGGCCACATGATTCCCTTGTGGAAGGGGAAGAGCCCTATTTATTTTGGGGTCATTAAGGTCAAAGGTCAAGGTCACCATTACTATAAATAGAATTTTGACAACAGGGTTGTTTCTGCACGATAACTTTAGTTCTGTATATTTGATCATTACCAAACTTGGCCACATGATTTCCCTGTAGAAGGGGAAGAACCCTATTTATTTTGGGGTAATTAGGTCAAGGTCAAGGTCATCATTACTATAAATAGAATTTTTGACAACAGGGTCGTTTCCGCATGATAATGTTAGTTCTGTATATTGGATCTTTACCAAACTTGACCACATGATTCCCCTGTGGAAGGGGAAGAACCCTATTTATTTTAGGGTCATTAGGTCACCATTACTATAAATAGAATTTTTGACAACAGGATCGTTTGCGCACGATAACTTTAGTTCTGTATATCGGATCGGGCCATATGATTCACATGTGGAAGGGGAAATCCTATTTATTTTGGGGTCATTAGGTCAAAGGTCAAGGTCACTATTACTATAAATAGAATTTTTAACAACAAGGCTGTTTCCGCACGATAACCTTAGTTCTGTATATTGGATCTTCACCAAACTTGGCTACATGATTTCCCTGTGGAAGGTGAAGAACCCTATTTATTTTGGGGCATTAGGTCAAAGGTCAAGGTCACTGTTACTATAAATATAATTTTTGATAACAGGGTCGTTTTCGCATAATTTTAGTTCTGTACATTGGATCTTTACCAAACTTGACCACATGATTCCCCTGTGGAAGTAGAAGAACCCTATTTATTTTGGGGTCATTGGGTCAAAGGTCAAGTGCACCGTTACTATAAATAAAATTTTTGATAACAGGATTGTTTCTGCACAATAACTTTAATTCTGTATATTGGATCTTGACCAAACTTGGCCATATGATTCCCCTGTGGAAGGGGAAAACCCTAATTATTTTGGGGTCATTCGGTCAAATGTCAAGGTCACTATTACTATAAACAGAATTTTTGACATCAGGGCTGTTTCTGCATGATAACTTTAGTTCTGTATATTGGATCTTCACCAAACTTGGCCACATGATTTCCCTGTCGAAGGTGAAGAACCCTATTTATTTTGGGGCATTAGGTCAAAGGTCATGGTCACTGTTACTATAAATATAATTTTTGATAACACGGTCGTTTCCGCATAATTTTAGTTCTGTACATTGGATCTTTACCAAACTTGACCACATGATTCCCCTGTGGAAGTAGAAGAACCCTATCTATTTAAGGGTCATTAGATCAAAGGTCAAGTTCACCGTTACTATAAATAAAAATTTTGATAACAGGATCGTTTGCGCACGATAACTTTAGTTCTGTATATTGGATCGTTACCAAACTTGGCCACATGATTCCCCTGCGGAAGGGGAAGAACCCTATTTATTTTGAGGTCAAAGGTCAAGGTCACCATTACTATAAATATAATTTCTGACAACAGGATTGTTTCCGCACAATAAATTTAATTCTGTATAAACTTGGCCATATGATTCTCCTGTGGAAGGGGAAAAACCCTATTTATGTAGAAGGGCATATTTTGTGATGCACACATTTCTTGTTTGTAATTTACAAAGTCGAGGGCATACACCCATGTCGTACATAGGCTTGTAAGAGGTGTTAGGTAATCCAACTGCCTAACTCATTGAGCCACCCGAGCCCTGACGGTTCATTGAAATATGATCTAGCCTGAGAAAGTCTTGCTCTTCTTGAGATTTCCTTGAGTTTTAATTTTGTTTCAAAATCTGTGTTAGTTAATAAAATTACATGTATCTAACTGATGATCATGTTTGGCTATGAATTAAATTGTTCTGATGACAAATTTCTTGAATAAAAATTGCCATAACTCAAACTGGTAACAGACTTGTTTCCTGAAATATATATCAATAACATGATTTTTAAATGCTTGGGATTCAGTTGGGAATATTAATTTTTTTTTTCAATTATTATTTGGGCACTTAGTAGCCCGAAATGTTGTTTTAGAATCATCAATGATCCCTGAAACATTATGTATGTTTTTGATATACATCAAGATAAACCGCCCTACAGGCTTTGCCTTAGATTTTTTCATTTACATGCCGGAAAGCCAAATTTAGAAAAAATTTCTATTTATTCAAACAAATTCTTTCATAATTTTCACATGTCCGAATCCAGTTTTACTTGTCCCAGGCTTCGGGCAAGTGGGTTAACGTGAAGACTGTCCTATGATAAGTAAGTTCCCTACATATATATATGACCAATTTTATAGAAATCATAATTATTTTCTTTTCAGTGGTTTTCCAACCAGTCACAGACAGTCCACAAGACGACATGTTGATGATGACGAGGATATCTATGGTCACTTGCCAGAAATGGCCATGTAAGTGTTTTTCAATCCATTTTGATTGGGAACAAATATATAGGAATGACTAATCAGGGCTCACGTTGGAGGGCGATTCCGGCAAATAAGTCGCCTTGTGAAGGTTGACTTCGCTTTTTCGTTGGTCAAAAGGGAAGTTCAAGTCGCCTTGTAATTTTGAAGAGTCGCCCTATGTCGCCGCCCTCATAATAATGGAAGGTCATTTGGTAGATTATGTTAGAAGATCCTATAACAGAAAGGTCATAATCGTTCATTATGCAGATATAATTTTTCTCAGCAGTCCAAGCCACTCGACATGTTTCCAACTTCCAAGGTGTGTGTAACTGGAAAGAGTTGAAATTGACTTTGGAGAAAATATTCAATTATTACATCCTGATAGCATTAACCACACACAGTTTACATAGAATCCTTAAAACCAATTGAAGGGGCCGTCCGTGGTTGTGATCGTATGGTAGTTGGATTTACGACTACCTATGCAATCAGTGCCTAACGTTGTGAGTTCGAATCCCACAAGGTGTAATAGATACAAAATTATGTGATAAAGTTTGTCAGTGACGTGCATTAACCCAGTGGTTTTCTCTGGGTACTCCGGTTTCATCAACCAATAAAACTGACTGCCACGATATAACTGAAATATTTTTGAAAGTGGCACTAAACACTATAAGGCAAATTTCGGAGAGATCTTATTTATTTACTTCTTTTAGGGATCATGATATGCCAGATGAGGCAGAATTCCAACCTGGAGATCAGGAGGAAAAAATATATGACGATCTCTGTTCAATTAAATATTCTTCTGATTCACAGGTATCAATTGGTCATGTGACTGGTTATTGATGTTGTTTAAGCATGGATGTACAGTAGTGAATTTGAACCCAGAAAAAAGTTATATTTTGCATTATTGTTTTTATTTAGGGCTGTTTCATGCAATTTGTATTGCAGTAATATGCAGATTGGCAGACAAAGTTGAAGTTAACTAAAAGATTGTTTTAATACTAATATTGAAGGCAAGGAGCCCATGAAACTTGATTTTAAAACTGTACTATAAGTTTCAAATGAAACAGCTCTTTGCCTTGGAGTTTAGTTATATTGTGTTTATTTTCCCCGATCATGCATAATGTAATGTATTTGTTTTAGCTGATTTTTAAAAATAATTTTTGTTTATTTATTAAACAGTATTTATAGGTTGCCAGAACATTTGATATTTGATAGAAATTGGAATCACAATTTGTGTTATAGAAAAATGAAGATTTTGTTTTGTTTTGAATATTGATGAAACATCACTAAAATTTACTTTAAATTTTATCAAAGGGATAATTCAACTAATTTTTTTTTCAATCTGGTTAAAGTCATGCAGACTATTGAGAGTAAAAAATAACAAGTTTAATTAATGTTTTTGGTTTTATTTTTAGAAAGTAAAAAAAAAAAAAAATATATATATATTTGCCTCCACCAGTAAAAAAAAATGGATGCCAATTTCAATGATTTTTGCCTTTCAAAAATATCAATGAAGTTTATATTCACCTTGCACAATTTCTTCAGATAAATCTTCTTTTTTGTTGTTGTAAAATTCATGAATTTTGTGTATGTCATGGTAAAGGTAAAAGGTAAAATATATTTAGGTTTAAAAATTTCAACATCATACACAAGTGTTTAAAAATTTCTCGTTAAGTTAAAAATAAAACATAAAACTGCCATCTTTAACTGAAACTTCAATCCACCAATTGTAGCTGCTGAGAACTTTCTCACCAAGGATAGCCCATGAAAGCCATTCAGCTTATTTCCAATGGGGTCCTTTATAAGTATCAGCTTAAAGTTCAAGTGAACATTAAAAGATCAACATGAGCGGGTAGAGGGATTACTTAATTTTAAAATAAGTACATTATCTATGAAACTATATATGTATATATAATTGTCATTATTATGATATGACACGTCTTTCCCGTTCTTCACTGGTATGTATCAGGTGGCACTTCACTTCTTTTTTAAATCTTTGCAAATCATTGATGGATTTGATCGAATCGGGTAGAGAATTCCAATCATGGATTCCATTGTAGTAAAATGTTGTTGATTCGATGTGCATGTTGTTTTTTTTTTTTTAAGAAACTATTGGAACTTTGAACTTATGTTTGAGTAACATCTGTAATCTGTTCAAGGATTCCTGGCTAGAGTCAATTTTCGGAAAAAATGGGATGGATTCTCAGAATTTACTATTACAGTTCTTTTATAGTCATTGTATTATAAGGCAACTCATTTTGAAGTAAGATTTGACCATTTAAAAAAAAATCACCTCTGTTGATGTCTAATTCAGTTTATTACCTTGGGATTGTTCCATTATAATATAGTGTCGGGTGTGATTTGAAGGGAATTTTAAGTCCTGGATTATGTCCCTTGGTGTCAGGTGTGATTTAAAGGGAATTTTAAGTCCTGGATTATGTCCCTTGGTGTCAGGTGTGATTTGAAGGGAATTTTAAGTCCTGGATTTTATGTCCCTTGGTGTCAGGTGGGATTTGAAGGGAATTTTAAGTCCTGGATTTTATGTCCCTTGGTGTCAGGTGGGATTTGAAGGGAATTTTAAGTCCTAGATTATGTCCCTTAGTGTCGGGTTGGATTTGAAGGGAATTTTAAGTCCTGGATTATGTCCCTTGGTGTTAGGTGTGATTTGAAGGGAATTTTAAGTCCTGGATTATGTCCCTTGGTGTCAGGTGTGATTTGAAGGGAATTTTAAGTCCTGGATTATGTCCGTTAAAGTCTGGTGGGATTTTAAATCCTGGATTATGTCCCTTAGTGTCGGGTGGGATTTGAAGGGAATTTTAAGTCTTGGATTATGTCCCTTAGTGTTGGGTGGTATTTGAAGGGAATTTTAAGTCCTGGGGTCTGTCCCATAGTGTCAGGTGCGATTAGAAGGGATTTTTAAGCCCTGGATTATATCCCTTAGTGTCGGGTGAGATTTGAAGGGAATTTTAAGCCCTGGATTATATCCCTTAGTGTTGGGTGAGATTTGAAGTGAATTTTAAGCCCTAGATTATGTCCCTTAGTGTCGGGTGAGATTTGAAGTGAATTTTAAGCCTTGAATTATGTCCCTTAGTGTCGGGTGAGATTTGACGAGGTTTTCAAAGGTATCTATAAAATAGTATGTTAGTAGGATTGTGTTAAAAAAAACAGCAGATGATAATTAATAAAAGTTCTATAGATTCTAAAGTTACTGTATATATGCACCATAAAACAGTGTGACTGTGAATTCATTTTCATTCGTTGTGTACCAATTTTCGTGGATAAAATAAAACCATGAAATTAAGAATTCAATGAATTTTTGTCCCCATGTATATTTATTGGTTGTAGTGGGATATCCATGAATTTTACATATCCACGGAAAATATATTGTTTTCTCAATACACGAAAATTGGTATCCATGAATTTAAATGAATTCAGTCACAAATTGTCCAGATAATTTTCGCTCAAAAGATCTAGAGAGATATTATGAAAGAGATTTTATATTAAAAAGATTTACAACTGAATTTTATTTCACTAAAAGAGATTGCAAGATGGGTCAATTTTGCTGTGACATTAGTCTTTAGTTTTCTTCATTCGGCTCACCTCGGGTGATTTCGCTACTACATCAGACTCGACTGTATCATGAATGCAGACATTGGAATTACTTTCACAAAACCCTGGTGAAAAAATGGCAGTCTTTAACATCTCAATGTTTCTGCATCTGCTTTTTATGCAAATTAATTCTCATTTCTCTAAAAAGTGAACAATTATGTATAGCGAACTCTATACAGTCTTCAACAAACAGCCATTTTGAGAACTTTTTTTTAAAACCTCAAGAGTTTCCTTATCTGAAAACCGCATCACAAATGCAGTCTTTGCCTTAATTTTTATACCCCCACTCATAGAGAGGGGGCTATATTGCAATCACCTTGTCCGTCCATCCGTCCGTTTGTTCGTCCATTCACACTTTCGTAACAGATATCTCAGCTTCTACTGGAAGAAATGATTTTATATTTGATATATGGCTTTGGCATGGTGACTTGCACCGTGTCTCCCCTTTCCAGGTTTACCGCACATCTACTTCCTGTTTACCGTGCGACTTACAAATGAACGAGTGGGAGGGAGGTATTGTTAGCACGACGTAGCGTGCAACATCTTGTTTTCACCTACTAACCCGATAGCCAAATTTAGAAAAAAAAATTCTAATTATTCAAAAAATTCTTTCATTATTTTCACTTGTCCCAGTTTTCAGGCAACTAGGCAAGTGCACAGACAGCAATTGTTACAGCATATTCACGTATCAAGTTGTCTCATACAGCCAGGTCTAGGTGAAGGTTCCGAAATCATACGAGGTTTGCCAATTATAGTTTTACTCTTGCATTGCTGTTATTTTTTTTAGCTGTAAACAAAACAAGTGTAGACTCATACTTTATGTTGTTATAGTGTGTTTTTTTAGTTCAAAGCATGTTTGTTTTTCTTGTGTAGCGAGAATGACCTGGATGATAACGAAGAAATATATGATAAAGTCTATCAAGAAGATGATGAAGAAATTTATGAAGATCTTTGTTCACGTAATAAACGAGAATCAAGAGTAAGCTTTGAAATTTGTACTTAAATGGTGAAATATATTTTTAAAACAGTAAAATGTGAGTGTAATGTAGTCAAAATATAAAAACGTAGATATCAAATTTAGTATGCACGACACGTTAGTGGAATAACCTTCATCAGGTATGCTCAAAATCAAGATTGGAAAACCAAATAATTTAAAGTCTTGGGAGCAATAATGGAATAGAGGGAATACAAATAATGGGTATAAATTAGCATTGTTTTTTTTACAATCAAAGGTGTTTAAATTAGTGTTAAGGTCATCATCTCTCTTATTATTGAAATAATATGCTATACAGTATGACTACACCAATCATTTTTATTAATCATCTAATTGTCATTTATATAGCCTATTTATTCATTTTTTTAAGATAATTTTCAGATTTTGTTCATCCTGTTTTAGTAAATTTCTGATTTTGTGCATAATCTTTAAGCAATGTCAAAAGAACTCATATTCTGAGATTTAAATTATTTTTCAATAGCAAAATTTTTACCTTTGATGATATTAGTACTGCTTATAATAAGTTGTTTCTCTAAATTAATAGTAAATTATTTCTTATTTTGATAGAATTTCAAACTATCATTCAAATGATACATAAGCAAGGCAAAGAAGAATATTTGTTTTCTGGATTTAATACAAATAATGTATTTTATATCTAGTAACCGTAATACTTCTATATATATCTATTAATATTTGTATGAGTACAAAAAGTACCTCAAAGTTAATTTATTTTAAGAAAATAAGAATCCATTAAAAGTAAAACAAATATTTTCAAACACAAACTTCATAATATACATATATATGATTTTTTTCCCGTACATTCTGTTGCAGATATCGGAGTTGCCTCCCCCTACAACAAAGAAAGATTTTTGTATTAAAGAATTGTATGACACGGAAAAGAATTATGTTGATGCACTACGCATGATGGTTCAGGTAATAAGAATCCACTTAAGGGGGTACCATACACTACAGGGAGATAACTCGTTAAAATCAGTTGAACGTTTCGATCATATGATGTTTGTATGCAGATTTCAAGCATCTCGGTGGTCAAAACCACAGAGAGAAAAGCTGCTATGTGGCTAGTGAATTTATAGCTTTGGGTCTGTTGGTTGGAATTTGTTAAAATTTTGATATTTATCACAGTGGGTATATTCAAACTAACTGCCAAAAAAAAAAAGATTAAAAGAGCAGATCAAATTTTACCTGAAGTGTATGGTACCACCTTAAATAAATATTTCTGCACATGTCATAATAGTTGAGAACTCAGGGCTCGAAATTAACGCTAGCAAGCAGGCAAATTGCTAGTTGAAATTTCAATTTGCCTTAATTTTGCTAGTGAATAAAGTTAGAACTAGCAGAATTTTGCTAGTTGTAAAAAATTATGTGTTCAGAATCGTATCTGAACTATGACAAACGTGTAAATTTGTTTTCTCGTATGATCGGTAAAGATCGCATTGACTTCATAAAAAAGGACGGTATAGTTACGTATTTGTCCGAGAAATACGAATATTTACGTCTCTGTCCGAGAAATACGAACAACCATACTGGTTCCCGATTTTTAAAATAACATCTGGTTGTAATTTTTACAGTTCAAGTTAGCAGTCGAAATGTCAAAAAGAAGAAAAGTTTTCTGATCACGATCGTGACGTTACAAAAATTACGAAATTCTTTCGCCAAGTTTCAGGTAGATTTATAATTGTGATTATAATGTTTACAGTGATTAAGAGGAAATAATCGTGAAAATCGTTGTGTGACAGCTGACACTATCGTATGGCTGCGTGCCTGTCTGCTTCACGGCAAGAATGGCAAGATTACGATTTTCGTTTCTCCAACTTTGGCCTAGCTAGAGTCTAGAGTAAATCAATTATCGTGTTTTTAACAGAAGTGATCTCATGATTTTATTCAAGTAATTATTATTGCTCTGTTTCCAGCTTGATTACCTCTAACTCATCTCTTTTATACAATTTTCACACGAAAAAAAGCAAAGAAAAAAAAATTAACAGACAGGCATATTTCCTTTACTGGCTTTACAATAATTATTCTGTCACATTACATAATGAAAGATAAAACAGACAAGCCAGTCATTAGTTATTATCTTGGTAATAATTATATAATTATTTGAGATGAAAAAAGTTCAGTAAATGCACAGTGATGCAGCATACCCACAGCTTTTTTTCATTTCAAGGTACATGTACCCTAACTCCACCAATATGGGGGTACATGGAATTTTTTTAGGGTACAGTGTGTGGCTCTTTATATTACTGTCCAATAAAACATTGTTTAAAACACTATGCTTTCATATGATATGGCCATTCCCCATGAAATATTAATGTGTGTTTGTTCATATCGGGTACATGTTTCTTTTAAGAAATAAATCATGGAAGCCAGAATGTCCGGGAGCAATTTACTTAATGGTCAAGGACGCCTTTCACAATGCAATATAGTCAGAGACAGTGAATTGCTTAATCTAATAAAACACATAAAACCTTAGTCTTATTGTTACATATTTCAATGAAAATAACATACATTTTTTGTTAAATTTGATTGCTAGTCAGGTCAGTCTGTTTGCTAGTAGATTTTTATGTAACTAGCAAAGTTTTGCTTGTGGTGAAAAAAGTTAATTTCTAGCCCTGGAACTGTATCAGTGGTGCTATGTTAGCACCCTTGTCTCGGGTGTGGTAGATCATGGGTTTGAGCCCCGATCCGGTCAAACCAAAGACTATGAAATTATACCCCCACTCATAGAGAGGGGGCTATATTGCAATCTCCTTGTCCGTCCGTCCGTCCGTCCGTTCACACTTTCGTAACAGATATCTCAGCTTCTACTGGAAGAAATGATTTTATATTTGATATATGGCTTTGGCATGGTGACTTGTACCGTGTCTCCCCTTTCCAGGTTTACCGCACATCTACTTCCTGTTTACCGTGCGACTTACAAATGAACGAGTGGGGGTATTCTTAGCACGACGTAGCGTGCAACATCTTGTTGGTATTTGCTGCTTCTTCCCTAAGCATACAGTTTAAGGAGTAAGAGTAAGCCTGGTTAGCTCGGATAATGTATCCAAGTGGAACAACATGTCTACCTGCAGACTGTTGTTTCAGTGAGTTAGCATTATAAAAGTCAAACTCAGCATGTTAATCTAGTACAAAGCGTACATTTATGAATCAGTTAACTAAGATGTGACTGGTTGCCGATTTATGTCAGAAAATAAAAGCAATCATCTGGTTTGTGATGAGAGGTAAAAGGTTTGATATCTACTGTAGCCATCTTGTTTATGACCTTGATGACCTCTATTATCGTAACCTTGACAACAACAAGTAGAAGATACACTTGAATGTTGTAAGGTTGTATAAACATTAATTTAACTCTTTTTGTCCACAAATTAGTTCAAGATATAACTTAATTTGTTTTATTTAAAGAGTTTACATTTAATCTAATTTAACTACAAGTGGTTGTTATGGTTACTTCAAGATGGTTGTGGATGTATGATTTGAAGCCGAGAATCTGAAACCAGTTTACCGTATATGGTTGTGTATAGCACACATGTAATTTTGTAATCATAGGCAATTCTTGTTTGTCTGGTCGGTCGATTTCTAAAAAATCTTCTCCTCTGAAACCACTTGGCCAAATGAAACGAAACTTGGCAGGTAGTGTCTATGGAAGGTCCTCTATAAAGTCTGCTTATTTCCTTCCGATCCGTTAACAAACATGGGCGCCATATGTGATTCTTGTTTCTGGTTGGTCCGACAGGTGAGCGACACAGGCTCAGTCCGCTGAGCCTCTAGTTGACTTTACCATTAGTGATTATAATAGATTTATGTACATAATCATTGCCTATCATCACTAAATTTTGGTGCATTTGTGGTGAGGTGTACTTGATATAGCCCTATGTGATAAATTATGTCATTTGACATGAGGATGGTCTGGCTGTTATTTCTCCAGTATCTTCCACCAATATAGGGATCCGGGTGGCTCAGTGAGTTAGGTAGTTGGATTACCTAGCAACTCATACAAGCCTATCACCAATATGGCATGGGTTCGTGCCCAGCTTTGTAAATTACAAAAAGGGTGCACTTGACTCGCAACTGCAAGTGATAAAGTTTCCCATTGTCGATGGTTCTCTCTGGGTACTCCGGCTTCCTTCACCAATAAAACTGGACGCCATGATATAGCTGAAATATTGTTGAAAGTGGCATTAACCACAATAAATCAATTCAATCAAATCAAATCTTCCACCAATAAAACTGTCATGATAAATCTGAAAAATTGTTGTAAGAAGTATTGCACATTCATCATCTCTATTCATAGTCCCCTGCCATTATTACATTTACTGTAGAGTAAAGGCACTGTACAAATAATTGTTCTTTTATATTCGTGCAGTATATAAATAACAATCTCCTTGTGCCTTATTAGGGGGGAGGGGGGCATCGTGGTCGTGATCGTATGACCTGTGCAATCAGTGCCTATCACCACTAACTTTGTGAGTTCAAACCCCGTTATGGCGAGGTGTACTCGATATAACAATATGTGATAAAGTTTGTCTGTGACTTGCGACAGGTCTGTGGTTTTCTCCGGACACTCCAATGTGGCGTTAAACACCATAAACAAACTTTTGAGTGTCCTACAATTTGTCAGTTGTCTTGAACGTTCTGTCATTACAGGATAAACACAGTATGTGTACAGTGGTGAAAATGAATTTTGTTTGCACTTAGCATGAAATAGACCAGAAAATCTCACCAAAAGACTAACTTTTCCAACTGTACATTATTTTTTTTATATTTTCCGACAAAATACATATAATCATAATCTAAATTGACATTAGCAATGCTTTATGGGTATTCTATTATTTTTTCAGCATTTTATAAAGCCATTGAAAGATGTCATTCCGTTAGATGACAAAAATGTTATTTTTAAACATATAGAGGTATGTACATGTATAAGAAGATATCATAAACCTTTATAGTTCCACATTATTTAGCTCACCTGACCATAGTTCAAAAAGAGGCTCTGACATCTGTCTTTCATCTTCATACTCATAGTTGTCGTTCATTTTCTTACATTTCAATGTTCGTCTGCAAATGGAAAAACAGATTGAACTTTTATTGTACGAACCAGCTACATTGTATGACAAATGGAATTAAAGGAGACATAAACATCATTATGCTATGGAGATTGTACAGATACAATCGTCAATGTCTATTGGTCAGAGCTTTTGAGGGTTTCAAATTTGTAAAAGGATACCATGGGGGACATTGATAGGGAAAACAAACACAAACAAACAGATTAGTCTCAAAAGTTAATTAGAGACAAAATTACATAAGGAAACATCGAATGACAAGTTTCAGTAGATGTTTTACGAACTGACGCATATGATCAGGCCTTTCAATAAGGGACTTTTACCACCTTAAAATGGTAATTGGTAATTTCAAAGAGTGTTGCATAAGATCTTTATGCAAAATGTTCAGATTTTAATCAAAAGTACCACCTGTAAATAGTGAGTATGAAGTACTGGTACACTTGAAAAATATTGGAAGCCCTGATATTATGTAATATGACTGCAAATATCCTGGTGGTTTGATGCAGTATGAAGTCTGTAATGCATTATTCTCGATTAATATCGCAATACCGCTACTCAGAGTGATCCCTTAGCTTTTCTATGTATGAGACTACTTACTATAATTGGCATTTTTACTCTATTTTCAGAAATTGTCCAAAGTACACCAAGGATTTCAGAAAGAGATTCAAAGTGCAATTTTAATGGGCAGCCCCAGACTTGAAGATGTGTTTGTTAAGTATAAAAAAGAACTGTTAATATATGGAGACTATTGTTCTAATTTACCAAAAGCACAGCAACGAATCGATGAAGTTTTAAAAAGATCGGAACAAATCAGAACACAAGTAGAGGTATAGTTTATATTTGTTGTTTCACCATATATCTGTTAATGTCACACTCTGCACCAAAAATCACGAGCCACAGTCTAGTAAAAATTGGGTCCAGGCTAGTGAATAATGCATAACATTTGCTTAATCAAATAGAAAAAAAAATCTTCTAAAATGCCTTCTGGGCGAGTTTGTCAAAAATATTTTGGCACAGACTGATGTCGTACAGGGTTTGCGAAATTGCACTTGGGTTTGGTGGTTCTTGTGAAAAAATGTCAGTCCTCGTTTATTTTCTAATGCAAAGCATCAATTTTGTGCCAGCCTTTAGCAAAATCTGCCCAAATTTGCTGGTCATGTCTTGACAGGATTAACAATTTTGCGACCTCTGGTCGTATGTGAGTTTGACGAAAATCATAGTTGAAAGAAAACATGTGAATTAATGTGTTGTTAAATGTCAAGTGAATAATTTTTCAGTCATATCATGGCTAGAAGACTGTAGAGAGCAGTAGGACTGATCATAAAAATCTACAAGCGTGTGTGATATCTTGTACAAAGTTCGAAGATACCAAAAGGGTATAATCAGAAGTTGTAAATCGAATAAGGGCAAAATGACAAACAGTGATCTATAAAACACAACACAGGAACATGAACCCCACTAAAAATCTGAGGTGCTCCGGAAGGGTATGTAGTTCCTGTTCCATTAGTGGCACCTGTCATGTTACTCTTTTTACAAACTCAGTGATAAGTTCTGAATGATGAAAGGAAAGTAAGAATTTCTGGAATTGAAATTCAAAAATTAGATAAGCTTTTCAAGCAAAGATGAAACTCGAAACCCTAAAAAATAAAAAAAAATGCATAATTTTTTTAGAAACCTCCTCCTATAAACCAACTTTTATACACAAATACCGTGTAAGTGTTTAATGGGTTTTTTTTTGCACGTGCAGTTACTTTTCTCTTTGTTGACATAGTTAGCGGTCATCGCAAAAAAAAATATGTCAATTTCCATCCATTACTATATGATCTATCTCCCCTACAAGATGTATACAATTTTGAAATACTGGTTTGGTTTAGTTTTATGGTTTTTAACTCCACTTTCAACAATATTTCAGTTATATCGTGGCAGTCAGTTATATTGGTGGAGGAAACCGGAGAAAACCACTGACTTGCCGCAAGTCACTGACAAATTAATTTTATCACATAATGTTGTACACCATGCCCTTAGCGGGAGTCGAACCCACAACATCAGTGGTGATAGGCACCGATTGCATAGGTAGTTGTATATCCAACTACCATACGATCACGGCCAAGACTGCCTCTTGAAATACTGAAGATGGCATACACAAAGGTTCGATAAATGGAAAAAATATTATCTTTTTTCTGCATTGTTAGTCTGTCTGTAATTTGTGCAATTATTTACAGAGTTATCGTTTCCTTATTTTACAGGCCTGTGAAAAAAGAGCAAACGAAGGAAAATTCCGATTACGTGATCTGCTACATGTGCCGATGCAAAGAGTCCTCAAATATCATTTATTGTTACGGGTAATGTATTTTGATTTACTAGTTGCCGCAGTCAAGTTATAATGTTTGTGTATAAAGCAACACCAACAACTCCTCCAGCAATTGGAAATAAGACCTGGCTTTGGTGCTTAGCGTTTTTTCTCCAAAAATTCAGAAAGTCACATATGTGTCATTTTATAAATAAGGAAGGCAGCAAAAATGATGATCTGAGAGCACTTTTAATTATTTGTCAGATATTATTAATAGCTATACTGTTATAATTTCTTAAACTGAACAAGGCTCACCACACTTTAATAACAGAGGGTGACATGACTTCTCTCTTAGTTGACTTGAGGCTGAAGTAAGGAAAATCTAGGACACTTTCAAAAAGCTTGTATAAATTTTAATGTTTCTTTCCCGCTACCGGCATGTCCCCCTGTCTTTCACAAAAGCAAATATGCTGCTCAATGATCTTAAACAAGTTTGAAATAACATATTGAATATTAAGCCCTGTATAGGTCAAATTTCAGGAACATAGGAGCTCCTTATGCTTGAATATTGAAGAAAAGGTATGATAATTGGTGAAAAAATACTAATTTTCAAAGACTGACAGGGCGACTTAACACTTTTTTGGACAGCAATAGGCAATTACATTGAAACCAGGGTAAAAAAAGTTGCCCACTTCACTTTGTTTGGTGAGCCTTGAGGACATATTTATGTATACTTTCATTGTTAAGACAGCATGGTACTGGAGAAGTAAGGCATGGTGGTGCATCATGGTAAAATTGACTAGTGAAAGCACTAGTGTAATAAAACTAATGACATGGTATTTTGTGATGTTAAATTATCATTTCCTGGCCCACAAATGGCATCTTTGTTAATTATGAAAAGAAGCAAACGGTTGTTAGGTTTATCCCCTGTATATTTCAGAAAAGGCTCTAATAAGTTTTTGTTATCACTATTTTATTTATTTTCCCTTTGATGTTTAAAACCAATATATTTCATATCACGTAAGCGCTGAGATGATTCCAATTATCGCTTATCGCTAAGCGTTGTCAAGTACGCACGTAGAAATATCGCTGTTTTCTAATATGACATTATAATGACGTCACATTACCAAATCCTTCATAAACATACTATCATAGCGATAAAATAATTAAAGATGTTTTTTAAAACTCGAGGATGTTTCTCAATCATCTCTAATCGCAGGGGCTTTGCCCTTCGATGAGAGATGACTGAGAAATGTCATCTCATTTTAAAAAACATCGTTAATCACTTAATAGTAGTTTTCCCAAAGCATCAGATATAAACAATATCATTTAATACCACCAATATCAACAAAGCAAGCAATCACCTCTAACCTCATAAAAAACATTGTAAGTTTTATATCCAAGTATGTCCATTAAACATATCTTGACCGTGAAAATGAATTCCTTGTTGAAATATTTTCAATAATTTAGTTTTCATATTATAGGAGCTAATAAAAACTACAGAAAAAGGTTCTGAAGAAAAGCAACGGTTAGAAAGAGCTTTAGAAGCCATGATGGTAAGCTATTAAACATAGAATGGGATAGATCTAGGTCTAATCTATTAATAAACTACTACATTAAAACCTGTCTAAACTGAACCCCTTTGGGACTGAAGAATTTGTTCAGTTTAGACAGGTGTTTGGTTTACACAGATTCAAATTGCATAGACATTTAGTAGATGGGACTGTAAAGTCTCTTTGGATTAGGCAGGTGTTCGGTTTACTCACGGTTCACTGTATTAACATCGCGAGGACTGAGTTTAGACAGGTTCAAGTTACATAGACATTTAGTAGATGGGACTGTGAAGTCTGTCTGGTTTAGGCAGGTTTTTCGGTTTACTCAGGGTTCAGTAGATGGGACTGTGAAGTCTGTCTGGTTTAGACGGGTGTTCCGTTTACTCAGGGTTCGGTTTAGACGCGTGTTCGGTTTACTCAGGGTTCGGTTTAGACAGGTTTCACTGTATTAACATCACCTAATCTGACTCAACTTCACACTGTATGCCATTAATATCTGCCACAACCAACCACATTAGCAGTGTAATGGTTAGTGCGCTCGCCTTGAGTGTGGTAGGTCGAGGGTTTGAGCTCTGGTTGGGTCAAACTAAAGACTTGGTATGGAATTGGTATTTGCTGCTTCTCTGCTAAGTATGCAGTATTAAGGAGTAAGAGCTAAGACTGGATAATGTGTCCAAGTGAATCAATATGTCTACCTGTGGACCAAAGAGGTCTTATGTGCAGTGAGTGTGGTACTCTCTCCAACACGTTATCCACTATGGTCCAAGGCTAGGATCTCCATATTATAACCGAGGGCCCGGTGGCTCAATGAGTTAGGTAGTTGGATTACCTAACAACTCACGCAAGCCTATCACCAATACGGCGTGGGTTCGCTCCCGGCTTTGTAAATTACAAAAAAGGGTGCACTCGACTCGCAGCCGCAAGTGATAAAGTTTACCAGTTGCTTGCCCATGGTCGATGGTTCTCTCCGGGTACTAAGGCTTCCTCCGCCACTAAAACTGGTCGCCATGATAGAGCTGAAATATTGCTGAAAGTGGCGTTAAACACCAAAAATCAATCAATCAACCATATTATAACCTGACAAATACCCATCGAAAGGGAATCAACAATCTGTGACTTGGGGACGTGCTGGGCAGTCTTGGGAACCTTCGTCTGCTTTTAAAGGTGCTGTAATTGTGATATTCATTGGGAGATGACATTCATGAATTTTAAAACAGGAAGAATATATATAATGATATATGTATCATGTTTCCATTGTAATATTGTTTTTTTGTTTTGTTGAAGAAGTTGAGATTTGTATATCATGTTTTGTTGTAGGATCTCTCTTTATATGTAAATGAAGTCAAGCGTGACAACGAAACATTACAGTTAATACAGGAAATTCAAAACAGGTAAGGAACAGGATTCAAAGTGAAATAACATTATATCCTTGTAATACCATCGTCTGTTGGTCCAGGTTATATTTAAACTATATTATTTTTGGAAAATTGGACTTTGAAATTTGATTGTGATTATTGAGGGTGGCAGATTAAAGAGGGGCGGTATAATGATGATTCTTTGTATTTATTTTCATTTATTTTTATGGAAAAAAAGTTTAAGGAAGTATGAAATGAAATAATAGGAGGTATTGGATTCTTTAAACTATTTAAGAATAAAATATATTATTATATGATTGAACTTTGTCTAGTTTCTAATTGGCTGAAATCAACTTGAAAAGTAATGTGTACGTGCGATGTCAACCTCAAATGAACTAAAATTTGCTCATAGGTAGTGTGGACTGTAATGTCACCCCAATTTGGGCTAAAAATAGAAATATAGATTCCAGAATTCCACGGTCCAATCAAATTTCACTTCTCTCGGCAACATTGGTAATGGTAGACGTTGGGTAGACAGGGGTGTCTGGGAACAAAGTCTGCACTGTTTGGTGTTAATTCAAATTTAATTTAATGTCATATAATAAAACAGTTAATGACTTTCCATTTCGGTGAATACAAGGATCGCCTCATCAAAAGTCATCAATTGTATAATATATACTTATACAGTAGTTTCCCACAGACCGACCGCCTTCCAAAATGACCACTTTTTCAAGTGCTAGAATGGCCATTTAAAATTTCAAAAGCTTAATAAAAGTGAGCTGAAAATTTATTTTTGTCACTGTTATTTCAAATCAAGTACGGGCAAATCTAATTCTCTGTGTATTTTTAGCCGAGTTGCAATCGGTTTATGTTTTGGTGAAAGGCGGGCGTATGTTAGCCTATCTTCGTTAATGCGATAACTCTCTTAGTTTTTGGCCGATTAACATCATTTTTGGTAGGAAGCATTATTACACTATTATTTAGAGCGAGTTCGAAATTCAGATTAATCTATTGTTTTTTTTTCTTGTAAAATCATGGNTTTTTTTTATAGAAAAAGTACATATTTTGAGAATTACACATTTCTCTGAAACTACAAAAGATAGAAACTTAATATTTGGTATGGGTGGAGATGCCAATGCTGGGGAATCTGTATAAAAAAATGTGACCGAGATCCCCACCCTAAACCATATATATTGATGATCAGGGTAACTAGGCAAATTAAATGCATTGTAACTCAGGCCCCGGGGTCATTCCCCACCCCCCCTACCTGAAGTGAACTTTTTAATGGTTGAGATCCCCACCCCTAAACCATATATATTTATGATCAGGGTGACTAGGCAAATTAAATGCCTTATAACTCAGGCCCTGGGGGGTCATACCCCACCCCCTACCTGAAGTGAACTTTTTAGTGGTTGAGATTCCCACCCCTAAACCATATATATTTATGATAAGGGTGAATAGACAAATTAAATGCCCCAAGATTTCGACTTGGAACTCGGCTGTTGCATT
Organism: Gigantidas platifrons; assembly: GCA_002080005.1. NCBI lineage: Eukaryota > Metazoa > Mollusca > Bivalvia > Mytilida > Modiolidae > Gigantidas > Gigantidas platifrons. Next base: position 920,049 of record MJUT01050874.1, on the reverse strand, counting down.
TCTGATGCTTTCTCGATTTTTATAATATAAATAAGCACTTAAATGATTAAGATAATGTTGTGAACTGGTACCCGCNCCCCCCCCCCCCCCCCCAAATCACTCCCACACAGGTTAGTACCAGATAGGTTTAGGATTGGAGTTGGAATTATTTGTTTTTATTACATAGATACCTGTGAAATACTGAAATTCTCAAATGAAATAATAGGTTATTACATGGCATTTTTCATATCATACCCTTTATCAACGCTAGGCTCGATGGATGATATATGAACGAGGGTATGGTATGAAAAATGACATGTTATGATCTGTTTATCATATAATTCAACAGAGGAAATAGCTCTACAAGTAAACACAGTTTTCCGGAAATTCATGAAGTGGCGTGTAATAAACTTAGGAACATTGAAAGAAAGGCATGTAATAACATCCCGGAAGCAGTTAATAAACATGTTTTATCAGACCGCTTGGGCCATTTTTGTAAAACTGGGTGAAATAAACATAATTCCTCTTATTATTCTAAACAAAACTCAAAGTTTTATCACAAGGTAAAATTTAAGCTATATTATCTACAGGTATATGGTATTTCATTCGGTGATATAAAAATGTTTATTTCAGCATGATGTCATTGTACCAACGAAAATATCAACAAATCCGACAAGAAAGTCCTTTTTAAACGTCGTATTAGCACAAATAAAAGCATGATATCTATGTAATAAAAAGTATAACAGAACTACTCTTGTGTGTCGAATATCGAAATTAAAATCACCCGTAACCAAACTTGTGTGATTCACAAAAAATGTACTTCGATCAATGCTTTCACACGCTAATAAAACTTTCAATATTCTTTATTATTTTGATATTTTTGAGACAAGTATTATAAAATGTATTTATTTATTCTTTATTATTTTAATATTTTTGAGACAAGTATTATAAACTATTTAAGGATTGATCGCAATTTTTGTTCCGTTCATGAAGAAATAACCTCAATCAGGTTGGACACACCGAGTAACCTGCATAGCGGGTTACGCAAGGGTGTGTACAGCCTGATTGAGGTTATTTCGAATGAACCGAACAAATAATTTCGATCAATGGCTAATAAAACTTTTTTTATATTCTTTATTGCATTCAGTATTCTTTATTATTTTAATGTTTTTGAGAAATTTGAAAATGTATTTATTTATTCTTTATTTGTATTACAGTATTGGTGATCTTCAGATGGTAAGTAATTATATAAATAATTTTGAATTCTGACCACATGACATGGGTAAAATACATGTATCACCAAAATTGCTAATGGTGTAATGGTTAGCGTGCTTGCCTCAAGTACGGTCGATCGTGAGCTTGAGCCCCAGCCGAGTCACACCAAAGACAATGAAATTGGTATTTGTTGCTTCTCCACTAAGCACGCGGCATTAAGGAGAAAGAGCAAAGACTGGTTGGCTTGGAATCAGGATAATGTGTCCGTGCGGTGCGACATGTCTACCCGCGGAATGTTGTTGCAGCGAGCTAGCAGTATTAAAAATCCATCTAAGCGTGTTAGTCTGGTACAAAGTAGACATCATTATCATCTCATTGAATGTACTGGTTCTCGCCATGATATGGCTGAAAAATTGCTCATATGGCAGTAAGCAACACTCACTTACCTACCCTAATGCTGTGAGTTTGAATCCCATCCTTAGCCAGGTGAACTCAATATAACTTAATGTGATCAAGTTTGTCAGTGACTTGTAACATGTCCATGATTTTCCTTGGGTAGTCTGGTTTACACGGTCAATAAAATTAACCTTATCTGCATTTTTTATACCCCCACTCCACCGGAGGGGGAATATACTGTTTTACCTCTGTCCGTCCCAAGATATTTTTCTCAGCAACTATTGATGGCAGAAATCTGATATTTGGTCACAGGCTTCATATAGGTATTCCATATTGTGGGAAGCGTTTTTGGACCCGTCAGATTCCTACTTCCTGTTTGCCGACTTAGTTGGTTTTTATACACATTGAACATATATGCGGGGGTATCAAAAGTGAGCATTAGCTCACAGTTCATCTTGTTTTAATCTATGATTGTGTAAGCTTGATGTCATGTGTACATGTCTCCTGCCCAAAAAAATGTGGAGTGTATTAAAATTATACATGTCTAATATTGAGTGCCTGATGTGTATTTGTTACAACTTGAGATTTGATGTTTTCTCTGTATACAGGGATTTTCTTTTCTAGTAAAACTGCCTATCATGATGTGACTGAAATATCTATAGAAATGGGCATTAATTGCTTAAAATCTATTACTATTTATCTTGACTACACACGAACAAAAAGGGGCTGTTGTGATGTGATCGTATGGTAGTTGGATTTATAACTACCTGTGCAGTCAATGCCTATCACCACTAAAGTTGTGAGTTCGAATCCCACTCAAGGTGAGGTGTACTCGATACAACATTGTGTGATAAAGATTGTCAGTGACTTGTGGCAGGTCGATGGTTTTCTCCGGGTACTCCGGTTTCCTCCACCAATAAAACTGACTGCCATGATATAACTAAAATATTGTTGAAAGTGACGTTAAACACCATAACTCTAACTCTAACCCCATAAACAAAAACTATGTTATTTATTTCAGCCTGCAAATACCACATTAAAGGATTATGGGAGGTTACAGAAGGATGGTGAACTCAAAGTAAAAAATCATGTTGATAATAAAACTAGAGTTAGGTACGTATGTACTGGTATGACACATTTTAACAACTGGGCCGTCGTCCTGATCGTATGGTAGTTGGAATTACAACAACCTGTGCAATCAAGACTAAAGTTGTTAGTTCGAACCCCGTTCATGGCAAGGTGTACTTGATACAACATTATGTGATAAAGATTGTTAGTCACTTGCGGCAGGTTGGTGGTTTTCTCCGGGTACTCCGGTTTCCTCCACCAATAAAACTGACCACCACGATATAGCTGAAATATTGTTGAAAGTAGCATTAAAAACAATAACCATTCACATTGATAAATAATATGCACACCTTTAAACATAAATAAAATAAAACTATATTGTTGTAACACATTTTAACAACTTTCTGTAGTGATAATGAAAGTTTAAATAGTGATGGTCACCAATTCCACCAATATCAACAAAATGACACAATTCTAACCTCAAAACAATTGAACCCCTAAAAAGACCATAAAATATAGTGTTGGAAATCCAGTTCCTGGCTTGGGACAGGCACAAAAATGTGACAGGGTTAAATTTATTTTTGTATTAAACATTGTTTAAGCTTTAAGTAGTAAAATGGATATATTTAATTAATATGATTACAGATATATATTTAATTAATATGATTACAGATATATATTTAATTAATATGATTAAAGGTATGTTTTTAATTATGTCCCCCAAAAGAAGTTCAATTAATATGATTAAAGGTATGTTTTTAATTATGTCCCCCAAAAGAAGTTTGGGGAGACATATTGTGTTTGCTCCGTTTCTTATTATTATTATTCTTCTTCTTCTTCTTTCTTTCTTTCTTTCTTCCGCCAAAAGTTTGTCCAACACATTTCTCGGCGACTACTCAGGGCTTTCATTTGAAGCCGGTTGCTACCGAAATTCGATGTCTACACTTCACTCTGCCGCCGGCTACTTTTTATGTATCAAGGATAAAAAATGCGTAATTCCATAATAATCTGGGTTTGTTGTATAAAAGAGCCCTTTTGATCTCCAATTTGTCCATAATTTATTTTGATTAAAACTAAAGTGAAATGCCAGATCAAAACTCTTTTATTGTAGGGTATCATTTATCGTTCTTCTATGATATGATGAAGTTCAAGGACATTGACAAAATTAAAGTCGCAATCTCAGAAACGCTTTAATGAACGAAAATATCAATATTTGAAATATAAAAACAAGAATCACTCGGGACCGGACACGTAACAATTATCGGATATCAATTTAGAGCCAAATCTAAACTTGTCTTTTGTGCAAAATACGATAGAGGACTTGATTTAGGCTTTTGGGAAATATTGAAACCTTTGAAATGGACAAATATTACAAGCTTTTTCATGACAAATGGTTGAAAAGATCCACTGAAATGTTTATTTCTCTGTGAATTTAAATAAAATACTTTGCTTTATTTATATAAAAAAATAAATTCTACAAAATGTTTTACTTCAAAGCAGACTTGTTTTAACAATTTGTCAAACAATATTCAGAAAAATATATTTATAGTATAACAAGTGTGGACACAGAAATGTGCTGTCCAAAAGGCAAGAGTGGATGTCAATATTTCATATTATTTAACTTAAAAAAAAAAAATTCATGGACACAGGGATTTTTAAAAATAAAAAACTAATCCTGGATTATTATTTTTGCTTAAAG
>MJUT01050874.1:891420-915543 GCA_002080005.1 Gigantidas platifrons | reverse complement strand
AAATATAACATAGCATCTTTCCTTCACATTGTCAAGATTCTATATTTATAAACTATTGACCTGAGTAACCTTGCTAAACCATGCAGATTCAGTGTGTTTTAAATCGGTCATCCAATCAGGACGCTCATTATTGTCCAAGATAAAAATACATCGCTAAAATTATCTGTGGATTTACATAGAAATAGGAGATATTTCGTCATAAAACTTCACACGTGGTTTTATCTATCATATTTCTTGAAGACAAACATAAAATTTTATTGCATTTATCAATATTTTATGAGTACCAACAGTTTTTTCAACATCGTATCTGTTCACGTGACTACACATACTACTCACAGTGACACAGTGTCCCGTGACCCCAATTAGCATGACTGAGCAGTCTTTTGTATATATGGTATATAACTAACTGATGTCCGATTACCAAAAATATATCACGAATGACCGCACAACTGATAATTCACGACTGCGCGAATTGTCAGTGTTGTGCGGTCATGAGTGACATATTTTTGGTAATCGGACATCGAAGTTAGTTATACTGTTTATTATATAGACTGTTTTGAGCCAATACATTTGATATTTTCTTTCATCTGCATTTTATGTGTTTATTTCTTTATTGCGCATTAATATACAACTGTGTCCTTGCCTACTCATTGACTCCGCAGCCCACTTTATTCTTTTCTAATGCTTTCATATTTTGTAAATAAATAAATTCATGTGCACATATTTTGATTAGGAATGTAATTTTCATGTTGTTTACTTGTAAACTTTGTGACCATCACTCAACCTTGAAAGACACAATTTTACTGACACTTATGTATGCTTCGTTTTTATTATGTACATTTCCTTTGTAACCTTGTGGGAAGAATGTTTTGTGAAAGAAGTCGGATGCATACCAATATTTGGCCGTTAACAAAACCAAAACTATTTCAAATTCGATGGATTATATAATTAGATAACAAGTAATTTAACAATTTACCAGCTAGGAAATGTAAATCGTTAAATGTGGGTCCAAACGGTTCAAACGTTAAATATGTAATACAAAAAGATTATAACGGAAGGAAAAAGGACTGAAGTTCACTCAGAATCGAAATCACTAAATGATAAAGGTAGGATTCTTTGATATTTTGTTTTTGCTATTTGTAGTCCGGAATCATCACTTTGTCTTTTCTGACTAGACTGAGGATTGTTAAAATTAAAATTTAAGTTCTTCCGTATAAATGTATCCAAATTGTTCCCATGAAAGAGAGATGACATCTTAGTGTCAGAAGTCATTGAACTCTTGTGGTTGACGAAAGCTGTGACAAATTTGGATTCATTTTACAAGAAGCAATAGAACGAAAACTGTTATTTGGAGTTAATTTATAGCAGACGATTTTTTGGGGGTGGTTAAATTTTACTGTTGGAAAGATTCTTTCTGCCGAGACCACATGTTTTTAGAGCATAATTCTGCCATGAAGAGTATTAAAACTGTCAATGTTTGCCAAATTTACCTGCTTTTTATTGTATTGTATGAAATACTAGATTAAGATATCATTTTGTTTATTTTTAAATCTTTCCTTTATTGTAAATGAAACTAACAATCTTTCAATGAAATGAAGCAAAGGAACATCACTCCATATAATATTCTAAAAAAAATAGTTCTGGATTGAAAAATGGCGGGAAAAATAGCAAGAGTGAAAATAAAAATAGTAATTTCACTAGTGAAATTATCGTTTTTATTTAACTCGGAAATCACAGTATTTCATCGATATTTATATAATAAATACAGTTAATTGGCTAAGAAAAGAAAAGAAAACTATTTTTAAAACATTATCTGTTCCATTATTGGATGATATAAAGTTAAAGTCACAGATTATTAATCTGTAAAGCAGAAAAGTCAGAGTTTGAAGTATTTCACATTATCAACACTTTTCAGGCATTTGGAATGATGCAATGATTTATGTTTAGGTATTTGGCATGAAGCTTTTGTTTGTGTAAAATGAAACGGCAATAAAATTTGATATGATTATTAAATATCTGACAATAAGCTCAGAGCAATTTTAAATTTAATGCAAAATTCCAAACAACTTTACATTTTGAAAGGAAGGAGGCTAAAGTAAAACAAAAAATAAATATATGAAAAATAAGAATGTTAGGAAGTTAAAATATGTGTCAGGAAACCCCCAGAATGCAGGATTTTGCACCATTTACCATACAGCTTCTAGGGGCCTTGGCGGCCCACAGACCTCCAGCCTAAATTTTTCAGCCTCGCTTCGCTCGCCATTCTCCACCTACTTTTTCAAAATAGCCTCCTACTTTTGAAAGTCTTGACAGCCCTGCTACTGAACGGAAAACAATGAAACTTCACAGGAATGTTATGCACTATGAGTAAATGTGCAGACTACTTTCGGAATTTTCAAAATGGCCGCCATTGCCATAGAAATGACCAAAATGCTAAAAAATTGAAAAACACAAAAATTATCATAGCAGGTAACTCGCCAAACATAAATTGATGAAACTTGTTAGGAACAACATCCACATCTAGTGGAACGAGATAAGCCAAAAAAATCGGAATCGGTTGGACAAACTTTGCCGCAGTTGCCATGGAAACAAAAAAGGGGGGATTAAAAACATTTTTGGATTCCTTTCATCAAACTTCATGAAACTTTGTAGGAATATCCACCGTAGTGTGTGGCAGCTTTTGGGGGGTTGAAAAAATTCAAAATGGTGGCCGTTGCCATCATAACCAAAGTGCAAAATATGTTAAATTCAAACCGTACAGCGGATCCTTTTGAAACTTGACACAAAAGTAGATCATCACTCAAAGTTGTGCTCTTTGTTTTTAAAATTTTCAAAATGGCTGCCAATATAAAAATTTAAAAAATCGTTAAAAATTAAAAAAAGAACAGATTTCAATGGAAATGGATATTTACAGGGAGTAAGACATGCTGCACCATATGGCGACCATTTTGGTTTGCTATGGTGGCCATTTTGAACCAAAAATGGCCACCAAAATACAAAAATCCTTTGATTTGGGCGAAATTTGGTTTCCAGCATGATAGAGTCAAAAACTGAGCTCTAATTATTTCTTGCTATGTTCTCACACTATTCTTCATTCATACCACTAGTACTTGTATTGTTCATTTGGGGGACATTTGTAACACTCCGTGTTACAGTAACCAATATTTAATATGATTACAGGTATATTTTTAATTAATATAATTACAGATATATTTTCCTGTTTGACAAAGTAATGCTGATGTGTAAATCTAGGGTATGTATAAGTTTTTCTTACAAATAACATTTTTGTTTCCTTATAAAATTGTTGTTTTCCTACATTGTGTATGTTAGAATTGTAAAAGATTTATTTCTTTACATTTATATTTTTTTGGTTTAATTATTAATTATTTCCACATTTTAGCAGTATTATGAATATGTATGTTTTTATTGCTGTTCAATTTTATGTACGTGTCTTTTATCGTAATTTTTACATTCAAGTAAATTTGTTGTAGAAATTTTTGTTGTTCTGCCAATACGAATTAAAAAAAAATGAATGATCAAATTGAATTAGAATTGAGATATGTTCTGTTGTATAAGATAATATATAAGTATAAAATCATTGGCTTAAAGTAAATATTTGTATGTCTAGAAATTTACATATGTTTTGCATGTTCACAAATTTCTCCATTAGAACACAGCTAAAGTTGGCGTTAAACACCAATCAATCAATCTCCATTAAAACCATTTTGTCAATTTGCAGTTGACTGTTTAGTTTATCTGGTGAGAATTTACAAGCCTCATGAAATCTTGGGTTTGATGTTCTCACTTGTATTTAAAATTCAGTCGTAAACTTCAAAAAATTAAATAGTGACAAAGTATGAAATTTTTCAATATAACTTGTGTGTACATTTTTTCCACATATTTATGTAAATTGCATCATTTAAGACAATTTTAATTTTTTTAGTTGTATTACTTATTTTTCATCATATTTACAAAAAAAAATATTTTACATACAGATTCAACATCAGGTATTTTTGTTCACAAACCTCATTTTTCAATTAATAGAACTATTCCATTTAAAAACTTAGGGTTTGACTAAAATCAATTTATAATCTTCTATATTTATTACACTGTAAATATCTTTAAACATTTGACTCCTGTTGATCAACGTATTGTTTTTGTTTTGTTTTGTTTTTTTGTCAAAAGTATTGTACTAAAAGTTCAGACGAGAACAAGAACAAGTTCATAACATAAAAGAAAATCAAACCTGAATCATTACATAATTGGAACATGAGTGTGGGAAGGACTGCCATATCAAATTTTAATTGTAACATGTAAAATATAGCTGAAATATTGTTGAAAGTGGCATTAAACACCATAATCATACACGTTGATGAATAATACACACACCTTTATAATCTGATCATATTGAAATTTGTAAGCAAAACGTGTATATTATATATGACTGAATACGGTAAACTGAAAAAAAAGAGGGTTGGGTTATCAGCTTGAGCCAAATGATTAAAATACTTTGATTTTTGCCAAAGTAATTAGCAGGATTTATTTTCTTTTATGGTGTTTAATATCAAATAACCTAAGTTTGAAAATGGAATAGTTAATGTTATAATATAACAAAATACACATCCATTTGGAAAGTTGATGGTAACCCAGAAAGTATTGAATGTCTTTCTATTTAGAAAAAAATATATATTTTACTAAGTCTTTGATAAATTATACTTACTTATGGGACTTTTTAAAATTGTCTAATTATTGAAACAAGAATATTTTTTTTACTAAGATGGATATAAGTTAGCCTGTTTTTTTGTGTTTTTTTTTAAGATTAACAAAAACTCTTTTTATACCCTTTTCTACATAATTTTTTCAATGGGATAGCATCTCATATAAAACATTGGAGAAGAACAATCAACCAGTAGTCAAAGTTAAATTTTTGTTGGCATAATAATATAATGCTGCATTCTGGGTAACCAAGCAAAATTGATCCAAATTTTGTTTTCTGCACAAAAAAATTAATTATATTTTTTTGGAATTGTGTTAAGTTTTTTTGGAAAAGGAAAGCCATGAGGAGAAACATTAGTAAGATATCTCACTTCAATAAGTTATGTAAAGATGATTATAAAATAGATCTGAAGGGGGAGGGCTATTTAGGCAAGGGATATAATAATATAATTATCTCCCTTTGGTCTTATAATAACTTGCTAGTGTTTCCCATTGTGGACTGATTTACGCTTGTTATCATCTCCAGATGACACTATTGTTGAAATATGTTCAAGATGTAAATGTCTAATTTTAAAATTTTGATTTCTGAAATATGGAATTTGTATGAATAATCAGGAATGATACTTTTGAAAAGATGGCTTAAAACACCAATCAATCAATCACTTTTGAAAAAAAAAATGAAAAAGAAGAAAGACATCAACTTCAAATGGATGAAGAACTTTTAATCAAGTTTTAGATAATATTAAAGTCTACCATTTTCTCTTCAATAATAGTGTTAATTTCTGTTTGTCACACTTTTTACACAATTTTGCAGTGATTTCACTTCTCTCCCTTTATAAAACTATAGAAAGAATTTTTATTCATAGATTTTTAGAAAATCTTCTATATACCTCATAACCTCTGTATATAATGCCATTTGACTAATGCAGAAGTGCTGTAATCCATTGAATATGGTACTTTCAGTGGTCTGTGAGCACATAGTCTGATCATCTCATAAATCTAATTAAAATTTATAGATGTTTGTTGTATCTTTCACTTTGGCAATATACTAACGTCTATTAACATCTCATATAGGGTCACATCTAGGTTCATTCATATTTTCAACTGACCAATCAGCGATGAGCCTATTAATTCTATAGCTATTTAAAATAGAGTAGGCAACAAGAGCTGTTGTTCGATTGGTCAATATATTTTACTGTCTTGCATATGATTGGATGGTAAAATTAATGAAAGGTTACTTAGAATGACCCCAAACAGGATATTGTTACATGTTAGTGTATCACCAAAGATTAAGGGGGGCATCATGGTCATGTTTGTATGGTTGTTGGATTTACAACTACCTGTGCAATCAGTGCCTATCACCACTATCGTTGTGAGTTCGAACCCCACCCAGGCGAGAGTGTACTCGATGCATCATTATGTGATAAAGTTTGTCAGTGACTTGCTGCAGGTCAGTGGTTTTCTCTGTGTACTCCGGTTTCCTACATCAATAAAACTGACTGCCATGATATAACAGAAATATTGTTGAAAGTGGCATTAAACACAATAAAACAACCAAGGATTAAAAAATTCTAAAGATACAACAAAGATTTAATTTGAATTAGATTAATCATTTTCACCAATCTTTTATCATTAATTCATATTTCTCTTTTGTACTATAGACTGTGGATAAATTTTTCTCGGTAAGAACTCATACGAACTTAAGAATGTTGGAAATTGCGTTGTAAGCTTATAGTACTCCTCATAACCTTAATTTGTGCATTATTCATTTATTTTGATATTACACACTATATTTCATTTGGTTACTTTCTGACTGGACTCATATTAGCATTTCTTTTGTGTATATTATCACTAGTGGAGCCTTGCTTTTGGATTCAGTACATATTCTTTTTGACGACTACCCAAAATACCCATGGGGCTTTTTGGTTTTTTGTTCCTATCTAAATTACATAATAGACACGGTCGTCGAACATAGTTTAACATCGACCCCTATGGTAAATACATTTTATTTTGTATATCCAGATTGTTACCAGGTAAGCAATAAAAATCTATGATGAACCCATGAATGTTTTTTGCATATAGAAAATTGTCTACCAATTACTTAGGTACACAATAACCTGGTTCCCTATATTTAGACAGTTTTTATGACGTTTTGCTGAAAATTATGAAAAATTGTTAAATTTTTTTCTTCTGTATATCCAAGTGATTATCTGACCAGATAGAAAATAAGGGATCTAATTATATGTAAGTGTATCAAATAGTGTTAAGAAATAGTGATAGTACATACAGAGAAACAATCATGGCCATTCACGGTATACAGCGTGGTATGAAATATATGTAAGACTCAGATCAATGTCCAGCCTCTAATCGACGTCCAATTCTCAAATATATGGCCGTTTTTCACTTTCTCAAATCGACGTCCAATTGCGTCACTGACGTATACTTCTAATGACGTCACTCCTGTTAGGACATGGTTTTGAAACAATGAAGAAGGGACAAGAGGTCGATTTAACCCTAACCCTAAACCTAAGCCTAGGTCTAACCCTAACCCTAATCCTAACAATAACCATAATCCTAACCTTAACCCTAACCCTAAACCTAAACCTAACCTTAACCCTAAATAATATCAATGAATGGGAAAATGCTTTAAAAACACACAAAACAAAAAAACAACAACAGTTTTTTTTTTTACCTTAAACAGATAAAAATAAAACACGCAAAACAAAACTGTCATTACAATTATTTTTGATGGCAAACTTTGATCGTGTAAACGGGCCTATAGAGATGCGAGTTTGGAAAGGCCGCCGATTTGAGAATATCCTAAAATTGGACCGTGATTTGAGATAATGACGTCAGTGGACGCAGATTTGAAGAGTGGACGTCGATTTGAGTCCAGACGTCGATCTGAGTCAGGGGCGTAGCTACCCTAAAATGAAGTGTACTCAAATCTGTTTAAGAGTCTGGTGGAGGGTCGCAGAGGTGGCCTTACGGCATGGGGTCTGGGGTAAATGGTGCAAAATCCTGCATTCTCACAATTTCCTGGCACAAAAAATGATCCCAAGCAAACTCAATTTTCATGAGCAACAAGTCAACTTTTGAACATAAATTTTGAGAAATAAGATATTAAGTAGAGCAATACAAATATGTAGTTGACTTAGAAATTTTATTTTGTCAAATGTCACGGTAGTGGGTTAAGCTTGATTTGGAATCAAATATGTAACATATGGTATAAGGATAGTTTCTACATATCATTTTTGAGAAAATACATAAATAAATTGAAGCACATTTCTCAATGTTTTTATTTCGGAAGTAAATTGGTAGTCTTTATTTCAACTCAATTGTCAAAGTTAATCCTGAAAAATCAAGGACCATTTCCTTTCTTCTACTTTATTAGTAATAATAATCTTTATTGCAAATAAAACCCTTGTGGGGAAAACAATACAATACAATACAACATTCTTAAAGATGTCCAAAGCCGTGTCTGCATCATCAATGGAATCACGATGCTGATTCCGTAAATGATAAGCAACATGTTTGTATTTGTTTGCATTTGATTTAGTATGTTAATTTAGTTTTATGTCCTAGATTTACCATGTTTTCATTTTTGTCAAAATTTTCGATGTGTACGCAACTGCGTTTTTGCGTACGGGTTGCTACGCGCCTGTGAGTCTATCATATATACTATAGTTTAGTACTTGGGGGCTTACAGATATTATATAGTTTATCTCATCTTCCGTTCTACTTTGATCCACGATCTGTGTCCTAAAGAAAGTCTGAAAAATAAAACATACATCTGACATATATTATTGTAGCATGTAAAGAAAAAAATCTGTATTTTCTATAATTCTCATTTCCGTGAGTGACATTATGTAATTGGTCAATCAATGATTAGCATTTGTGATATGAAGAAAATGTTTTTAGGTGAATTCAAGGATAATCCTCGGGATTCTACATAGACTTCTATAATAATTAAATATTTGATATGATCCTCGGGATTCTTCATAGTCTTCAATAATAATTAATTATTTGATTTAATCCTCCAGATTCTACATAGTCTTCAATAATAATTAAATATTTGATATAATCCTCGGGATTCTACATAGACTTTAAAAACAATTAGATATTTGATGTTTATCAACAGAAGTTAAATATAGTACTTCACCTCTGTTCCTTGTTGACAATAAATCAGATCTCTATTTTGATTTTTGTTTGACACTGCTAGAAAAGCAGTAAAATAACACTTATTTCTTACACTCTTTCTATAGTAACATATAATAATCTCTGTTACTTTTATAATCAGCTGTAAAGTCTGGCATGGGAATATATTACTTGAAGTTATTCCCTGTTGTGCTAACAGGCAGGTAAAATATGTGAGAGATATTGTTTGCAATTTTGACCCTGAACCATATTATTAAAAATATTGTAAAATCCCCCGAAAATTTAGGGAAAAAATGAAAAAGTTCTGGAAAAGCACATTTATTGCTGCTCTTCATCTAGCAGTAACTGTGAGGTCTAGATCTTCAATGACAAGTAAAACTTGTACTTGTGTGTGTATTGCATGTCATGTATAATCTATATATAAAACGGTAAAGGGGCTTATGTAAATATTTTTCATGTCCATCTATCAGATCCATCTTACATTTGGGGATCATCATGTCCGTTGTTGTATAGTAGCTTGAATTACATTGGTGGCTGTCATGGCTGTGGGTTTGATTCCCAACGAAAGCAAAATATACTTGATGAAGTTATTTAGTGACTTGTGGCAGGTCTGTGGTTTTCTTCATGGTACTTAGTTTTCTCCACCAAGAAAAAACTGACCACCACGATATAACTGAAGCGTATCTTATATGATGTTCAAAGTGGTCTTAACATATCAATAATGCAATTGCAAGCTTAAGCTAGGACTAATTTTTATTCGTTGAATACTAATTATTTTGTGGTTTTCGTCGATTCAATAGAATTACGAAATCTAGTTCACAACGAAAGGCATAAACAACGAGAAGAGAAGTAATTTCCAGGTATCAAAGCTACAAATTCTAATGTCAACGAACATCTCAACTTATGCCAATCCACGAAGTATTACTTATATTTAATGTCAAGGCCAAATACAAGTGTTGTACTCCTGCTCCAAAATCATCCAATAAATATAGAGTTTTCATTGGGTGATTGTGAAGTATGAGTGCAAAACTCGTAAATGAAAATTTTAAGGTTGTGAGACCTGAAATACTCTGTACTTTATTACACAATTTGACATTGTTCGGTACAAAATTACTACAAAACCTCTCTATGAATGTCATTAGGTATAACTATATGTTTAGATGTTAAATGATGTCGCCTCCTTTCTATGTTGTCTGCGCTGCATAGATGCTAGAAGTTTGCTTTTTATGTTCACACCACTTTGCTTCCTCCTCCCACGCCTCCTTGGTTGCTCTGAAGTTTTTTTTATTTGTTTACTGTTATATATATTTTAAGCAGTTGTTTAATATAAAGCAAGGCTCATCATATTGAGATTTTTGAAATGAGAATGATTACCGACCAATGACAGGAAAAATTACCATGACCGTTTGGTCGATATGATTTGAGTTACTGTTTTATAATGATAGTGGTGATGAGCCTTGCACAAATTGATGTACAAAATGGTGGTTTTGTTACCTGTAGCAGTCAATTAACATTGCCACGATATACTGAAATATTGTTGAAAGTGGTGTTAAACACCACCCTAATCCTCTATGGAGATAGTTAATAGAAGGCCCTTGAATGGTTTGATAATTCAATCTTTTGGACATCTTAGGAACATACAATGTCGCTATAAGAATATACAGGGCTGTCACAGGAACATTCAATGTTGTCATAAGAATATACAGGGCTGTCACAGGAACATTCAATGTTGTCAAGAATATACAGGGCAGTCGCAGGAACATACAGTGTCTCCACAATATTGTTCTTAGAATATATAGGGCTGTCGAAGGAACATACAATGTCGTTCTAAGAATATATAGGTCAGTCGCAGGAACATACAATGTCGTTCTAAGAATATATAGGTCAGTCGCAGGAACATACAATGTCGTTCTAAGAATATATAGGTCTGTTGCAGGAACATACAATGTCGTTCTAAGAATATATAGGGCTGTTGCAGGAGAATGCAATGTCGTCATATGAATATACAATGTTGTTTATGTTAACCAGGTAATCAAAGGGTAGAATCTGAATCGGTGGTGTAATGGTTAGCATGCTCATCTCAAGTGCGGTGGATGGTGGGTTTGAGACCTGGTTGAGACAAATCAAAAACATTTAAAATTGATATTTGCTGCTTCTGTGCTATACACACAGCTTTTAAAGAGTCAGAGTAAAGACTGGTTGGCTTTAAATCAGGATAATGTGAGAGAGTGGAGTGACATGTCTACCTGCGGACTGTTGTTTCAGTGAGCTAGAATTATAAAATCCATCTAAGCATGTTGGTTTAGTACAAAGAAGACTTCATCATCTTCATCTTGTTGAAATGCAACTTCTTCTCGCCATGATATAGTGAATCGTTTGTTGTAGATATAGATGTGGTAAATCGTGAAAAATTAACTATATTAAAAAGACAAAAATATTATTATTCTTGGCTTAGACAATTAACCCAAAAATTTAATGAAATACCAAATATTGTTAATTTTTATTTGATTTGCAGGAATTCAGAAAAAAAAAAAATTGTAAATAAAAAAAAACTGATTAAGTTGTTTTTTTTGTAACAGAATAAAATTAAAAATTAAAAAAAAAACACCACATCGTCAGAACTATTGCAAAATATAATGGAAAAATCATGGGTCATCAAACTCCACCCAACTTATTTGATAAAATATGTTGACCAAACAAATTTTTGGGAATTTAAAAAAAAAAAATGTATAGCACTTTGTGTTGGTAATTTGTGATTTCTGTGATTATATAGTTGATTAATTGCATATTAATTACAAATGTAATATTTTTTTTTTTTTTTTGAAGAAAAAAAAACAGTATATATTAATTTTATTTTGATTATTTTATCAGGGGGAGGCTTATAATTTTAAAGAAGCAATCATTTTGGCAGCTTTCAAGGTGGAGGATTTTCAACAACTAAAAGAGCAACAGAAAAAAGGAAATGTAAGTGTTGTTACATGTGATAGATTGTGGGTTCGTGCCCAACTCGTGTCAAACCAAATACTACAAAATTGGGATTTTCTGCTTCTCCTGCTAAGCACACAGCATTCAGGAGTAAGGGACCATCATGGTCGTGATCGTATGGTAGTTGGATTTACAACTATCTATACAATCGGTACCTATCACCGCTAAAGTTGTGAGTTTAAATCCCGCTCATGATGAGGTGTATTCGATACAACATTATGTGATCAAGTTTGTCAGTGACTTGCGACAGGTCTGTGGTTTTCTCCAGGTACTCCGGTTTCCTCCACCAATAAAACTGACCGCCACTAACTATATAACTGAAATATTGTTGAAAGTGGCATTACACACCATAACCCATTAAGGAGTATGAGCAAAGAGTGCCCTATCAACTTGTGGACTCTTGTATAAGTGAGCTACAGTGTAGCTTTATTAAAAATGAATTCAGCGTGTTGGTCTAGTACAAAGTGGACATCAGAATCATCATCATTATTTTCGAATGTAACCTGTTCTTGCTGTGATGTAGCTGAAAAATTACTCATTTAGCATTGAGCAAAAAACATTCACTCACTCAATTTAATTTGTGTGATTTTTTTTCTTCAAAATTTTAACAAGTTTCAATTTTCAATATTAAAAAATCAAAACAATTGTGATGTTCTAATATGTGTATCAAAACTTGTGATCTCTGATCATGATTGTCTACTAGTATCTATGTTGTCAGTGCCTTTCACCGCCAAGGTTTATAAGTTTGATTCCCAGCTGTGTCGGTTGCTTCATAGTGTAATGGTTGGTGAGTTGCCTGGAGTACGGTGAATCATGCATGGTGTAATGATCGGTGAGCTCGCCTGAAGTACGGTAGATCATGCATGGTGTAATGATCGGTGAGCATGCCTTGAGTACAGTAGCAGGGCTCACCACACATAGTAAAAACAGGGCGACTTGACTTCTCTCTCAGTTGACTTAAGGGCGAAGTGAGGGAAAATCTGGGAGACTTCCGAAAATCGATCCCGATTTTAGCGTTTCTTTCCCCACTACCTCATGTTCCCCTACCTTTCACAAAACGAACGTGTGCTGCACAACGATTTAAAAAGGATGCAATTAACGAGTTTGGAATAAAATATTGAACATCAAGCCCTGTATGGGTCATATTTCAGGAACATGGGAGCTTCTTTTACGTGAATATTGAAGAAAAAGTATGATTATTGAACATTTATAGGCGACGTCTCAAAATAACAGGGCGACTGAAATTTGATTGCTACCTATCCAAATAACTTGTGTTTTTGAAAAATTTATTTGAAGACCTGATATCTTTTTGAACCATTCCAATTCCAAAAGTGTTTCATTCAATGATTCTTCTGATCCATCCAAAATTACTGACGTATCATCGGCGAATTGAGAAATTTCATGTTCTGAATGCAAGACGTCTCAAAATAACAGGGCGACTGAAATTTCGCTTTTGGGCCGAGTTGGAGCGACTTCAGAGCCGTGAAGGCGACTTTGTCACCCAAGTCGCCTGGTTTGGTGAGCCCTGCAGTAGATCGTGGATTCTAATTGAGCCGAAGTCTGGTAAAGCCAAAGACTATAATACTGGTATTTGCTGCTTTTCCGCTAAGCATGCTGTAGTTTTGTTAGTGACTCACGATATGCAGTTGACTCATGATATGGTGTTGATGTTCTAAGGGTACTACAGTTTCCTTCATCAATATAACTGAGATATTGTTGAAAGAGGTTTAAAAATATACACATCAAAAATTAACATCTGACCTCAGATAATTTTCTGCTCAAAATATGATCACCAAAAAATTGTTTATTTTTTATTTTAAAGTGGAATAGTGGGTTTATACTCGGAAAGAAAGACGAAATGATAGCTTATACATTTTATGCCAAAACAGATGACATGAGAATCAAGTGGATCGAGGCAATCAAATTAGCTTTGTAAGTACCGGTAGTTAGTACACAAATTACTTTACATGAGAAATGAGTATATGAAGGCAATCAAATTAGGAGATAACTGTATTTTATTTGAAAAGTTCACGGCATCAATTGGAGATTTGATGGTCTCAAATTGAGTTTACTGGCGATTTGTTAGCGGAGCCAGTAAACGGATATTTGCGACCATGAAACAACTACATTAAAATGATCTTTGTAAGTATGTAAATGACTTTACATGAGAACTGAGTATATGAAGGCAAACAAAATAGGACTTTGGGGCCGTTGTGATCGTATGATTGTTTGATTTACAACTACCTGTGTAAACGGTGCCTATCACCACTAAAGTTGTGAGGTCGAACCTCTTTCATGGCTAGGTGTTCTCGATACAACATTACCGGTATGTGGTAAAGTTTGTCAGTGACTTGCAACAGGTCGGTGGTTTTCTCCGGGTACTCCGGTTTTCTCCGCCAATAAAATTTACCTCCACAATGTAACTGAAATATTGTTGAAAGTGGTGTTCAATACCATAAACCAAATCTAAGCCTAACCAAAATGTCATTTTAAGTACTGGTATAGTTTACATGAGAATTGAGTAGATCATGGGAGTCAAAATGGCTTCATAAGATTAGTTTAAACATATCTTATTTACACAAATGTGCAAAAAGGATAAGACATATAAGATTCCTAAGTACCAACATTAGTTTACATAAGAATCTATGATATCAAGGAAATCAAACTAGCATCATAAGTATCAACATAGATTACATGAGAATTAGGTAGATCTAGGCAGTAAAAATTGCTTTACGAGTACCAATAACTCACATGAGAATCGAGTACAACAAGACAATCAAATTGGCTTCATGAGTACCAACATTAGTTTCCATGGAAGTCCAGTATTATATCAAGACAATTGAATTAGCTGTTTATTTTTTCCACATTTCGTTGTTGCGATGGTAATATTTACTGTTTTTGTTTCAGAGACAATACACAGCCTCCTGCCCCTACAGGTGCTAATTATAAAATGAATACTTTTGATGAACCAACAGAATGTGATATTTGTGGCAAACTGCTGAGGTAAATATAATATACAAATGTAATTTAATTTCTTTTTCAAAAATGCAAGCCACACCGGTGGTTTAATGGTTAGCATGCTCACTTCGAGTGCAGTATAATGTGGGTTTGAGCCATGATCGGGTCAAGCAAAATACTGTAAAATTGATATTTGTTGCTTCTACGTTACACTTGCAGCATTAAGGAGAAAGAGCAAAGACTGGTTGGCTGTGAATCAGACTAATGTGTCCAGGTGGGACGACATGTCTACTGTCAGACTGTTGTTTCAGTGAACTAGCACTATAAAGATCCAACTAAACGTGTTGATCTAGATCAAAGTGAACCTCATCATCATCTCATTGAAAATTAACTTGTTCTCGCCAGGATATAGCTGAAAAATTGCTGTGTTGACATTAAACTACATATCACTCACTCAAAATTGTTATCGTAACCAGTCGTGTCTAATGCACACATTTTTGCATATAAAAATGTAAATATCTAATTAATTGTGCTTGAAGTTTTTCTGGAATAACTTTCCTCAGGTATGTCTAAAGTCAAAAGATTGGAAAGTCTAATAATTTCAAAAATATTTGGGAGGAAGTAAACCAAATGACTTAAAAACAGAGTATCCAATATAAGCTAAGGTTACATATTCCTGCCGTAGGAGAATTTTAAAAGTTTTAAAAATAATTGTATTATTTAGGAACTGTAAATTTCAAACAAATATATTTAATAAACCAATGTAGGAAATCTTTGTTAAAATAACCTGTGCATAGGTGGTGTAATGGTTAGCATGCTTGCCTCAAGTGTGGTAGATCGTGGGTTCGAGCCCCGACCTGTTCTAACCAAAGACTATGAAATAGGTATTTGTTGCTTCTCCGCTAAGCCACAGCATTAAAGTGAAAGAGCACAGACTGGTTGGCTCGGAATCGAGATAATGTGTCTAAATGGGGCGACATGCTGTTGTTTCAGTGAGCTAGTACTATAAAAATCCAACTAAGCATGTTGGTCTAGTACAAGGTGGAACTCGCCATCATCTCATTTAAAATTAACTTGTTTTCGTCATGATATAACTGAATAATTGCTGAGTCGGCGCTAAGCAATAACCAATCACTCCTTCAAAATAACCTGTATAAACAGGGTTTTTGTTAGATCTAATAATGTTACGGACAATTGTCCTAAAAGTGGTATTTCCTATCAGTCATTCCCTGTTTACTTAACTAAATATTTGTCCTAAAAGTCTTCAAAGCTTAAGTCATTTTCAAAATCTTTAGGCCATTTGCCTAGAAAATGCCCCAAACTGAAACCCTGATAAAAGGACACACAAAAATGGGTCATAAGAAAGTTCAGTTTAAACACATGCCTTTCAATAAGGGGCGGTACCAGTACTTTTACCCACCTAAAATGGTCTTTGGTACCTCCTGATTTTAAAGAGTGTTGCATAAGATATTCATGAAAATTATTCACATTTTAATAAAAAGTACCACCTGTAAATAGTGAAGTACCGGTAGACTTGAAAAATATTGAAAGCCCTGAAACAGTTTTCACTACATAGTTTAGCTTTAATATTTTATTCATATTAGTTAAAATAAAATAAATATATTTTTCAGAGGTGTGTTCTTCCAGGGATATCTATGTGAAGGTTAGTATTTGTGCTATCCATTTATTGAAAGATAGTCAAACCTGCCTGTGCAGTCACCTCTATTGAGCAGTCGCCTGTATTAAAAGGTCACCTTTTAGCTCACTGTGCCGAAGGCAATATGAGCTTTTGCCATCACTTGGCATCCGTCATCCGTTAACTTTTAACATTTTAATCCTCTCTGAAACACCTCAGCCAAATGAACTAAAACTTGGTAGGAAGCATCTATGGAAGGTCCTCTATAAAGATTGCTCATTTCATCTCGATCCATTAACAAACATGGCCACCACAGGCAATTCTTGTTTCTGATTGGCCGATTTTTTTAAATCTTCTCCTGAAACGACTTTGCCAACTGATCCGAAACTTAATAGGAAGCATTTATGGAAGGTTCTCTATAAAGATGGCTCATTTCGTCCCGATCCATTAACAAACATGGACACGACAGGCGATTCTTGTTTCTGATTGACTGATTTTTAAAATTCTTGGCCAAATGAACCAAAACTTGTTCCGATCTGTTAATAAACATGGCTGCCACAGGCAATTTTTGTTTCTGATTGGTCGATTTCTAAAAATCTTCTCCTCTGAAACAGCTTGGCCAAATGGACGGAAACCTGGTAGGAAGCATCTATGGAAGGTCCTCTATATTGATTGCTCATTTTGATTTGATCTGTGAACAAACATGGCCACCATAGGCAATTCTTGTTTCCGATTGGTCGATTTCTAAAAATCTTTTTCTCTGTAACTGCATAGCCAAATGAACTGAAACTTGGTAGGAAACATATATGGAAGGTGCTCTATAAAGAGTGCTAATTTTGTCCTGATCCATTCACAAATATGGCTGCCATAGGCAATTATTGTTTCAGGTTGGTTGATTTCTAAAAAAATCTTCTTCTCTGAAACTACTTAGCCAAATGAACTGAAATTTGGTGGGAAGCACCTATGGAATGTTCTGTATTAAATTTCCTCAAAGCTGATTGAAAGGTGAGCGACACAGGCTCAGCCCACTGAACCTCTAGTTTCTTGTCCTGTCATTATGAAAAGCGTAAACTGTTCCAAACCAGGTTATACAAGTTTCTTCCATTATTACGGCGTTTTAACCCCACTGAACCAGTGGTGGAAAAATCTGTAATCCTCTAGAGGATTAAAATGTCTCGTGCCTTTCCCCGCATTAATTTCTAACGTATTAATTTCAAATTTTGAAATAAAGTTCGTGTTAAATAATGGGAGAAACAAATTCTCCTTCAGTTGCCCATGTGGGTTACGATATTTCTCCACTCTCAAGAGTGGAGAAATATCGTAACCCACTGGCAACTGAAGGAGAATCTATTATAACCTGCTCAAAACTTGAAAATATTCCTTATAATTTAATTTTTATGGCAAAATTTAATGATTCCTTGATTTTAATTATGATTTTTCATGGGACTATTTGAATTTGTTGTTGGCGAATGAATGTGTTGGTGACATCAGAATACCAAACCAGGTTATCAAGTATAACCAAATTTTCTCTAGACAGAACATCCAATCAGATTGCAGTATTCAGATCAAATTAAATTATTTTCTGTTGAAGTGGAATGTTGGATAGTTTCTTACTAATTAATAGTGAAACAAATTTGTTTGCAATAGAAAGACGTAGATATCTTATTTAGTGCACACGACACGTTTCTGGCATAACCTTCATCGGGTATGCTCAAAATAAAAAGATTAGAAAGCCAACTAATTCATGGACTCATTTTTTGTTCACAAGAACATGAAATAAATAATATTCTTCCCAGATGTCGTCACCAGCAGAGATTCGTGTTAAACACAAAATGGTATTTATAATGGAAGAATTTTTTTGTAGGGAATTACCACAGTTTTAAATTTTTATTTTCAGAAAATAAAAATGCTGTACATAAAGAATGTATAGGGAAAACTCAAAACAAGGGAGGTAAGTGTGTTTAAAATGAACATAAAAAATGTATAAAAGAAAAAACTCAAAACAAGAGAGGTAAGTGTGTTTAAAATGAACATAAAGAATGTATAAAAGAAAAAACTCAAAACAAGAGAGGTAAGTGTGTTTAAAATGAACATAAAGAATGTATAAAAGAAAAAACTCAAAACAAGAGAGGTAAGTGTGTTTAAGATGTACTTAAAGAAGGTACATGTATATGGAAAACTCAAAATAAGGAATGTAAATGTTTTTAAGGTGTTCATAAAGAATATATAGGGAAAACTCAAAATAAGGGAGTCGTTTCCTTAAGCTAGTACTATGAAGATCCAACTTAGCATGTCATTTCAAAGCAGATTAGACACCATCATCATCTTGTCAAAAAAGAACATTGTTTTCACGATTAAGCTGAAAAATTTCTCAGATGGCTTGAAACATCATACATTCAACATCCTTAATATTAAAATTTTGATATATAATTTCAATGAGGGAATGGCCATTTTGATTTTAAGGGGAGACTTTTTTTTTCTGAACAAAAATTGTAGCCATCAAATTTAATTGAAAAATTAAATTTATTCGAAAGATGACCTTTGCAGTTTCCAAGCTGAAATTTTGGTAGAATTTGAAAAAAAATTTACCAATTTTTCATGTGAAAAAAAAATCTGATATTTGTTTGATGTAAAAACAATTCTGGCATACAGGGTAAAAAATGTACCCCCTTTAAAAATTCAATGGTCTGTTCCTAATATGGTAAAATAGTTGATTTATATAAATCTCATTTACTTAAACATTATTTTACAGATCATCATAGTAAGTTACATACAACACTTAATATAGTGCTACATAGTCATAGTAACTTTAGCTAGCACTAAATGGTAACTTCTTTTAACACATAATGGTAACTTCTGTTAACACAAAATGTATTATACTAATAATCCTAACATGACCTCCTTCTTTCACTTTGTTAACAAACAAGTGAGTTATCCATTCGGTATAATCTCATTAGCACATGCGCCTGTGAATGTGACTAACTTTTCCATTGGCAGCATAAATTGTGTGCGACATTTTCCGCAAACGTAAATATAAATTACCGTCTTCCAATCAAAGTATACTACCGTATTTGTACTCTTAGACATATCAGAATCGAAATAAATCATGGAAGCCAGAATGTGTTTTGAGTTTTAACATGGATTGGCAGATATTAGTAAATTTTATCACTCGCTTCTGGCTTGGGATAAAATACTAATATCCGCCAATCCGTGTTAAAACTCCCAACACATTCTGGCTTCCATGATTTATTTCTTAAATAAAATAAATCTGATGAAAATCTCCTGTATTGATGATGTCATGTCGTGGAAGTTCTGAGGAAACACCATTACGAGTCACATGTGAGTGACCTGATGTCATCAATTTATTCTTTTATGATAAATACCAGGCCGTTCAATAATGGGTGGTACCAGGTACTTATACCTGCCTAAAATGGTCTTTGGTACCTCCTGATTTTAAAGAGTGTTGCAAAAGATATTCATGAAAATCGTTCCAATTTTAATCAAAAGTACTGCCTGTAAATAGTGAAGTACTGGTACACTTGAAAAATATTGAAAGCCCTGAAATACAGTTATGACCTTTTTCGGCCAATCGGATTGCAATTAGGTTAGTAAAACTTTCATTGTTTCACAATTGCTATTTCCATTGGAGGGTACATAGGGTCATTCGCATGTGACCCTTAATGGAGTTTCCTCAGATCTCACATGACGTGACGTGATCAGGAAAGTGAAGCTAGTAAGAGATCTTCTTTTAATCAGATTGTGTAATAAAACAGGCTTTTAGTCACAGTACTTAGTGAGGTTACAGTTATACCTCAATGGAGCTGTATGAAAACTTTTAACAAATTCTTAGTTAAAATAGTAGTATAGTGAGCTTTGTCTTCAGAGACCTCTCCAATGAGAAACCACCCTCTTTTGGAAAACCACTTCAAAATGTCACAACTCCTCATTGAAAGACCACCCTCTTTTGAGAGAACACTTTAAAATGTCACAACTGCTCATTGAGAGATTGTCCTCTTTTTAGAGAACACTTCACAACTCTTCATTAACTATATGAAATAAGACATTTTTGAAAGACCTCTCCATGAGAAACCACCCTTTTTAGGGAGGGCACTTTTAAATATCACAATATGTAGAATTAACCTCTTTTGAGAGATCACCTGTCATAAAAGACCATACATGTATATTGGGTTACAAAAGGGGGTGGTTTCTCAAGACAGATTTGACTCTGTATTAGTCTTATTTTTATTTTATTATTACTTCAATATACAGTCGAACTCGGTTGACTCGAAATATCGGATGTGTCGAGGTAATTTTCCAGTCCCGGCAAATTTCCCATTAGTCCTATGCATTTTTACCTCTGATGACTCGAACTCGGATGATTCGAAATCTCGGATAACTCGAGTATGTTTAGAGGTCCCTAGAAAAGGAAAACAATGTAATTTTACTTCTATGTGTCGAAGTTCGAAGTGATTTTTTTCCAGAGAATTTCGAACTTACAATATTTGTCTTAATGTGTCAAAATAAAAAAAACCGGAAGTTAAAACCATAAATGAAAATAATGTTTTGACACTTTTTAACTTTCCATTCATACATCCTTTTTTATACACAAATAATATTTGTTTGTAAAACGGTTAGCATCGCTTATTCACCTTTAAAACATGTCAGATTATTGATCACTTTGTGTACACGCGTGCCAAGCGGACTGTGTCGGTAATCTATTTTATCAGGGATTATTTTTNAAACGAATTTGATGACCCAAGCCAAGGTAATTGTAATCCGTAGGAATATAAATTCCTTTAAAATGATAATCAAAGATTGAATAAATTATCGGTTCCTTTTAAGTCTTGTTGAAATTGATTAATATTAATTACCGGCCCTTTTAAGTTTCATTAAAAATATAAGTTTACACGCCAGAAGCAATAAGAGTTAAAAAATAAAATGATTGTTAATTTTTGTGATGAATTCTAATCAAATGTTGTATGAAAAGCATCGTGTAGTCTACGGTCATCATTCTTACAGTTCGCGATGTTACCTGAACAATCTAGTTTTTGTGTCGTTTCGTTAGTTATATTCTATAATTTATTTTGACACATTGTAAATATTTGTGTATTGATTTTTTATTTGTTGTGTATTGCTTGATGAATGTAGTGCTTTAATAGATCTAGTGCTGAGATTGTTTTTATCAAATATTTCTTTGTTTCTGATGTGGATTATTCATGTACAATGTATACAATATTGTAATACCGGTAATAAAATATAAATTGTCTGATTTTATAATTTTATTTAGTTCATCAACTGTCAGCAGTAACGTCTTTGTCAAGAAAATACCACAAATCACATGCATACACAAAACAAACAACCGTCCTGTCAAACAATGTGTTACAAAAATTAATGTCATGACGTCACACTCGACCTCGGATGACTCGAAGCTCGGATAACTCGAACAATTTCTGGCAGTCCCTTCAACTTCGACTTATCGAGGTTCGACTGTAGATACAAATATATTAACATTAAAAATTGTTGGCTTAAGCCAGTTAATTTTAACTCAGCTTAGGAGATATACATTGACCTAAAAGATGGTATATATAATGTGGACAAGTATAATCAAAATTTATATAGACTAACTTGTCCTCATGTAAATTTGACCTAATATTCCTTGCACCAAATAAACAATTGCTTTCTTTAAAAACAAATTCTCTGTATTTTGTATATATTGTTTTTGATATTTGCCTTGTATTCCTAGAAGGGGAAAAAAATCCTAATATCAAGCTTTATTTAAAAGAAATTAGTTTGATTACTAAAATTTGATGTAAAAAAAAATATGTCTATTTTCATGACATGCTGCAATTTTTTTTTTTATCATTAACCAGTTTTTTTTGCTCATGATATATATAAGGCCATGCATTATTAAGTATTCTTTTAGATCTCTAGCTAACATACACCAGGGACAAAAACTTAGCATTTATGCTGCAGTTGACAGATGGGTTCCTGTCTGAAAATGTTCAGTAACCCAGGCCATTTTATTTGTCTTGGACTATTAGATCCTTGTTAAGTTTTATCCCTGATAGACAGTGAAACCCAACAGTAATGTAACCCTAGCATTTAGCAACTAAATTATTATTATTATTATTATTATTACATAGTTTTTATATAGCACATTATCTAATATTAAAATTACAAAAAGCAAAAAGCAATATACAGAATAAAACTATTCACAGATAAATGTGAAACACTACATATGAATTTAGCAAAAGGAAAAGCTATAACTAAAAGTAAAAATTCAGAAAATGCTGTCTAAAAAAAGTGGGGTTTAAAAATTGAACATTTACAAAATTAAAATACACACGTAGAAGTGAATTAAAAAGATAAAAATTATTAAAAAAAAATACTAGGAGATTGATTAGAAAATAAATCATATAAATATGACTGAACCTCATGAACAAACAAATTTGCATTTGAAAGTATAACAATTTTGCAATTTTTGGCAAAGCAAAAAAAAAAAAACTCCCAACAGATAAATATTTTAGCTTTTAATATTGACAGAATTGTAGTTACATTGAATTGAAAGTGGTAGCAATTTATTTTAGGTGTTGCAAAAAGCTATGTATTAATATAAAGAAATTTTATGATGTACATGTACAAATAAAACTGACTATATTATGTCTCTTTCAGTTCCTCCTGTGCCACCAAGAGTAGTAGGTAAGTTGTTTTATTGTTGGTCCAGTGAAGAACAAAAATAAATGTTGTTTTCTTATTTGTTGAATGTTGTTTCCTAGAAAATTATTTACATTGTATATGTGCATTTAAAAAAAAAATGATAAAAGATGTTTTCTGCTTTCTTTGTGAATTATATATGGAGCATAGACATCTAGGAACTGAAAGAGTGAAAATAATTAAATGTTCCATTTATAGTAATATAAATGTAACATTATGTTGTTGAAGTTAAAAAAAAAAGTTCCTTATCTGTGTTCCGATAAATATGGTAATACATATATAATTAACATAAAATGTACAAAACTTAATGCCAGTGCTTTTACATTTTAATACATAAAAGGGAGATAACTATGTTTATTATACTGGTTCTTAGTTTGCCTTTGTTTATTAGACTGGTTCCTAGTTTGTCTTTGTTTATTATACCCCCCGCAAACAAAGTTTGGGGGGGTATATAGGCTTCACCCTGTCCGTCTGTCCGTCTGTCTGTCCGCATAGAGGGTACATGGTTTGTCCGTGCAACTCCTCCTGCTAGGAAGTTTTTATTTTGCAGATCATTTGTACATATATCAAAGATGTGCATGTGGTAAGGATTTTGATTTTTGTGCATTTTTACCAAAAATATAGATTGTTGAACTTAGTCATTTTTTGGTGAATTTGGCAAAAAGGGTACATGGTTTGTCCGTGCAACTCCTCCTAAAGTTTTTACGCTAGGAAGTTTTTATTTTGCAGATCATTTGTACATAATCAAAGATGTGCATGTGGTAAGGATTTTGATTTTTGTGCATTTTTACCAAAAATATAGATTGTTGAACTTAGTCATTTTTTGGTGAATTTGGCAAAAAAGGGTACATGGTTTGTCTGCGCAACTCCTCCTAGTTTTTACGCTAGGAAGTTTTTATATTGCAGATCGTTTGTGCATACATCAAAGATGTGCATGTGGTAAGGATTTTGATTTT